>LPNX011153512.1:48732-68862 GCA_001517045.1 Pseudotsuga menziesii | reverse complement strand
GGTTGATTTTGACGGGTTAGATGCCCCTGGATCATGGATTCTCAGACCAAAGGTTCGCCCAACAATTCTCATGGTTTCTCAGACCAAAGGTTCGCCCAAAAAGTCACAGAACACTTAACCAACAAAAAAAAGTATCATTAATATGTTTACATTTATTTTTAAGAATTATAAATTTCTTAAAATAAAAATTCAAAATTAATAATAAAAAAATATTTGTTCATATAAGTATCATTCATATATTTATATTTATTTTCAATAATTATGAATTTCTTCACATAAATATTAAAAAAGAAATTGTTTTATAAATAAAAATTTAATTAATTTAAATGATTTTTTTTATAAATATTAAATAAATTACATAAATAAAAATATGATATTTTAATTAGTTTTTAAAATTATAATTTATATAATAAATTATGAAATTTTCCAAATTATTATTTTTTAAATAAAAATATATTATATTTTTTTTCGTTTTTTAATTTTATAAATATTAGATAAATCATATAAAAAATGTGATTATTTCAATTAGTTTTGATTTGAACATAATTCATGAAATTTTCATTCTATTAATAAGTTTTTTTTTGTTTTTTGTTTTTTTGTTTTTGTTAGTAAGAGGATCATTTTCTATTACTTCTTAAATTATAGTTGAATATTTACATGCTTGTGACTCTTGAAACACGGAGTCAGGCAATGGTCTTGCAACCAAAACAGAAAAACAACAAAATTGACCATATAGTATGTCTCGAGAGGGTGAAGGTTTCCCAGCCTCTAAACTGTGGCATCTTCATACTTCTACCAGCCGTAAACAGTAAGGTAAATACATAGATTAAAAGAAAACAGGAAGATAAGCATAGATAGACATGAAAAAGACCTGAAGCAAGGTAGATACTAGGGCCTCATGTCGAATTCAACCTCCCCCATATCAGTATTGGTGGCGCCCCCTCGTCCCCGTTGTTACTTTAACCATGCTGAAAAGGAGGCTCAACAAACTGTAGCAGGCTCTTCATGTGAACCAAGCCGCTGTCGACATCCTCTTTGAAAGTGCCAACCGTGATTTTGACTAGTTTGGCGAAGCTCTCCCTCTCATTTCCATACAGCTTTTGGACTGACAATGTTAGATTCTATTAACTTGAGGCAGTGGTCAAACAAAATAACAAAGAATTTATAGATGTTCTAAATAGAATGTGAACATGCTCACATATAATGGATGACATTGAATTCTTAAATCTTGAGACAGTGGTCAAACAAAATAACAAAGAATTTATAGATGTTCTAAATAGAAAGTGAACATGCTCACATACAATGGATGACATTGAATTCTTAAATCTTGAGACAGTGGTCAAACAAAATAACAAAGAATTTATAGATGTTCTAAATAGAATGCAAACATGCTCACATACAATGGAACATTGAATTCTTAAATCGACATTGTTACAAACCATTGCCAATGGACCCAACATTCCCTTATCTATTCCACAATAACAAAGATGTACAACAACATAATTCAAACATGTTATTGATAGTCGAGCCATTTGCCTTCATCACAAAAGATGCAAAAATTGATCCATTTGACAAAACCAGACATGCATCACGCAAGGGCGTTGCCTTCTACAATAAAATTGAAACAAAACATGCTTGTTGAACTCATAGCATGAAACTACTCAATAGAAGATGGTTTAGTAAATGGTGCAGAAGGATTATTTTGATATTATATCAAAAATAATCCTTACTTTATTTGGATTGAATTCTTGGACACAAAAGTTGGCATGCTGGAGCTAAATAAAATGCATTGCATGTTTACTTCTGAGATCAAATCTTCATGGTCACTAATCAAAAAAATCACATTGCAAACAACTACTGAAAATAATAGAAGTGTCATGTGAACATCGTTTCCAATTCAACTAGCTTGTGCATGCACGAACCATAGAGCACAAGCTCTTACAATGGAAAAGTTGGCATTTGATCCAAAAGGGGTTAGGAAACATGGGCTTCTTACTCAGCCCTTTCTCGCGTCAAAGATATGAAATGTCTTTATATTTTAAATAGGTTAGGGAAAAATAATTTCTCCCTTTGTTCAACAATAGCCGCTGAAATAGACAGACTACAAAAAACACGTGCATGGCAGTTTCAATATGGGTTGAATTCGATTCCAAATATGAATCATATTCTTGTTTGTTCACTAAATACTCACAGCTTGCGTTTGCATAGTGTTGTACAGGACATTTCACCCTTGTAACCTAGGGTCTAGGGTTACCAACTTACTATTTAGACTTGCAAACAATCAACTTTTAGAGAAACTAGAATGAGAATAGGAAGATATCTTGGCTTACCCGGTTTATGATGGTTGATCCCAGCTTGGTCTTCTCTCACTCCAATCTTCTTCAAAGCTTCTAGGGATGCTTCTCTTCACCTGCAAAGAGCCAATTCTTCAAGCAATATCTCATAGATATATAAATCTAAGGTTAGATGAAAAGCATAATAATAACATCATTGAACGTATTCATTAAACCAATATACATGAGATAGGCACAATCCAAGATTGGAAGAAGAATTCTCTTTATTAACAAAAGGTGAATATGTAAGAATACAACCCAGCTTCTGACACAAGGACTCATTTGCAACCGAGGACTTTGAGTTCTGTTGATCCAAGACTCTGAAGATATACCACTAGCATAACTTTGCTCTTCAAAAATTGATTGATTAGCCCCACCACAAGGCCTCTATTTATATTTTGGGAAATAGAGTGGTTTCGAAGGTTGGGATGCATTAGTTATGGTTTCGAAGGTTTTGAGACAGTTGGGATAGTTATGGATTAGGGCCCAACTAATCTCATCTAATATCGATTTATATTTTTTAATGTCGAATTAAGGTATACGCGGGTATTAATATAGGCAACTCGCGTATGACACGTGTGTTGCTTGAAGGGAAATCGCGTATGCAAGGTATGCGCGGGTTGCAATGCACATAGTCGCGTATGGTACGGGAGTTGGAATGCACATAGTCGCGTATGCATACCAAAACTCAGAATAAAAATATATAAAGCTGGTCTAAAGATAATGCATCAAAGGTCATGCACATCTATAGTGTTTTGGCCACTTCAATTGAAATTGTCCTTTTGTGTACCGACATGGTGAATGTCAGCACTCGGACGAAGAAGTGCCATTTTGGCTGATAACAGATGCCCCCTAATGTGTGGGGTCAGAGGGAAGCGATGGCCGAAATACATTGCAATCTTAGTCTTGGAGAATTCAGAAGTCTAAGGAAGCAGAGGAAGTACCTGAAACAAATGCATATCAATGTCATATACAAAATCATATCTGAGGATGCCATGTTCAATATAATGGAACACTAGCTCCTTTACAATATTGGATTACATCATATGATATGGGTACAAGACCACGTATATTACAAAGGTGGATCGAAGCCACAATATACAATGATGAGTCTTCAAAATATGGAAACTGTGTAAGTGAACACAACATAATCTTGTGCAACTTAGGTTATATATGTGAACCTAAGGTCTTCGTCAAAATCCAAAGGAACCAGTACAATCCAGGCCATGTGAATAGATGTATTGAAGTCGAACATGGAAAGGATTCAACAGATTGTCAATCAATAGGTGAAACTGACAACTGAAGCAAAGGAGTTCACCAATGATGAAAGTGAATCCTAAGGTACCATCGTCAAAACTCTAGGTCTTCGTCTTCAGGAAGTGCTGATGAGAAACTATGCTGTGATGAGGAAGGCAGTAGATCCTCCAACGGATCACAAGAGTGGCTAGGAACCAAATAAGGAAAGGCAGACACAAGTAATAGTCAGATAGGATAATGACAGAATCAAGATAATAAGCAGAAACAAGGATAAATCCTTGAACAGTGAGCACGACACAAAGATGACCAAGGCAACTTTTAACTTTGCAGATAGGACAACTAGACTTATCTGTCATGTAGGAGACATGATCATATTCCCCATGTTTAAAGGACAAGTGGAGGAGTAAGAAAACTCGAAGTGATAACTGAAACTGAAAGTGTACACTGAGACATGAGTATCGGAAAGTTCAGAGAGTGTTATGTTCAAGGAGGACATGCTGCCACCGGTTGTAACCCAAAAAGAAAACTTCTTCCTTATCTTTCCTGTTAAATTTTAATGAGTCTAGGAAAGTCAACTCAGGTCTCTCTTCATTTGTGCTCAGATCTCCATGGTCTCCAACAACTACAAAAATTTTACAAAAAAAAATGAAATAGTTACACACATTTTCCTTTTTATAATTTGTATAACGCACATAGTAAAATTGTTCTCGATGTTGCATCAGACAATGTGCAGTCTTAAACACAACTTTGATTACATGTAACGCAATAATACCACTCCATTTTTTGACATTTGAGATAGAAGAAACTCTTCATTGTGTCTACAAAAATAATGAGTATGGGGTGTGGTGCTCACTTCAAAATTAAGTGGGACAAAGGTTCACTGTAGGAATCTAAGCAACAACTACATGTTTTGAGGTTGTATTGTAATTGATCTTGTATATGGATAAGTCAATTATGAGTTTGATTTTAAAACTGGAAAGAAGCCATCTAAGTTAATAATGATTTTGATTTTAGAGATTAATAATTGATCTTGTATATGGCTAAGTCAATAATGAGTTTGATTTTAGAGATTAATAATGTTTCTTGAATTGTGCAAAAAGTGAATCAATGAATTGTGCATAATATAATTGAAAAGAAAAGTAAAATAATATGTTGTGTGTATGTATGTATTGGTTGTTGTAAGCATATCCATCAACAATTTAATGATGTGATGGAACAACCATTAAGGATGTTCTGAAATTCAACTAATAACCTTGTTATAATAAAGGTGGTGCAAATAATATACCAATATCATAACGGGATATGACATTTTCGGCTGCCATCATAGGTGTGTCAACAACTAGCAATTGAATTTATTGTGTTAGATTGGTTTGCAATGCCTCATTTTTAGAGGATGAAACACCAAAACTATGATTGTTATTGCCATCAAGCATGATTGGGGTATCATAAAATACTTCCCCTTGCATTTGTTTTGTTTGATCACTCCGGCCTGGCTAATTTCTTAAGATCAATGAGATAGACAAAGTCAGGGATCAAGAAAAAGATGTATCTTCAAGCACAAATCAACTAGATTGACAAAGACAATGATATGTAATAAATTGAATGAACATAACACTCACCAGTGGAGGGAAATACATGTTTTTTGTTTTAGCACCATTTTTTTCATGTGCTTTCCAAAGCGATGCGATTCACGATAAGCTTCTTCACCATATTTGTTGATTGGCCTTGATCTTGGAAGATAGTTATTGAATTGTGAGGACATATTAATAATTAATGAACACACACATTATGGCTCCTCACACTATAAAATGAAAATTGAACTAGATGTCATTTAAAATTAGGACAAACTTACAGTTGGTGGTGCAATCAATAATTTCTTAGATTGTTTTACCCATGAGTCAAATAGTTGTTTCACTTGTTGACTAGTGAAACTAGGGAAACAAGATCCCAATTGTGTTGCAGTTTCCTCATTCAATGGATTTCTTGACTTCTCATATTCAACACGAAGTTGGCTTCTAATATTTGAAGGCAATAATATTCTTTGTCTAAACTTTTGGAAAGTACCTTCAGATCTCATAACAAGCTTGAAAAATTGTCCTCTCATCTCATTTACAAAACACATTCTGTCATGTTCAAATGTGCCTCTATTCTCCTTAGCAACTCCTCTTCCTCCTCCTTGGTTGCTATTCAAAATTTTCAGTTCTCTATGCTTACGCTCCATTATTTCATTCCTTAATCGTCCCAAAGTATAAAGATGAATAGACTGAGTCATATCAAGAGCATGTGCTCCTTGGACATGCATATAAGGAACCATCTCATCTTTTAAACAACAAGAACACAACCAAATCCACTCACTAGCAAGGATGTCGATTCTACAATGACAGTGGCTCAAAATGTTTATCATGAATGAAATGATATCACCATTTGAAATAGATAATAATATGATACTAATAGAATGAATTTGCATACATTTTCTCATATGCATATGCATTGTCCCTTCTACACCCTTGTAGTTGCAACATGTGGAATTCTTTATAACACTTCCACATCCTCACCAACTTGTTATACTTCTGTTCATCTAGTAGGGCTTCAATAACCTATAAACAAGACATAAGTTTCAATGCATATGATTATATAGTGAGTTTTATATTCAAAATGAATAACGTCGAGAGCCATTCTACATTAGTAAAAATAATAATAACACCATCATTTATTATTAGTCAAGGCCCACATAAAGAATAATTGATATGTTAACATAATTATTAAACCTTTAAAATTCCTTCATGTCGAATGAGGATCTTATCTAGTGTTGATCGATCTGATTTCCCATAGTTAAGATCATTGTACTCTTGGCTTTTATGATGGTATGGTTCTCCTATCTTACATGGACCACCAATTTTCTCCATCTCCCAAATTTTAACAAATTTGGTTGTCTTAGTGCTGCAAACTCGATGAACCTTGTTATAATCATGTGCAATTCTTTGAATTTCACGAAACATCTTCAACAGTTCTAATCCCAGCATGACGAGCACAATATACAAGCTTGGACATTGCGCCAGGATTCAACTGTAACTGGTAGCACATGTTTCAGTGGGTATGAGTTAGTGCAATACTAAGAAACTTAATTTATAATTAAGAATTAATTATGAAATTGTGTACATTTTCATCATTTGTTCTATCCATGGGATAGTTCTTCACAATATTAATCTTTGTACAATATAAGTTTGGTTGAATGTTTAAAACATGACCATCTAACTTTTCATCCCATCCTTTGCTTGGTTCGAAAGTTGGATTCAACTCCTTACATTTTAGAACATAGTAAGATTAAGAAAGTAATGGCAATATATAAACATAAATTTCAAAACTTGTAATAAATGTGCATAGCTTACTAAGAACAAGTTTGTTGACATTGCATAAAATTTAAAAAACAATACGTATAGTATCTCCTTCTTCAATTTTGATTTCATCTATAGTCGTGTGTATACTCTTTTATGGCATGTGCTCCAAGGACAAAAATTATTTCCCATTGGAGAAACATTATTGCTGCATACTAAATTGCATATTTCCACTAGATCATGACACTAAAACAAATTAATTTTCACTTCCCTTCCATTTATCATCTTGATGCCATCTTGTGAAAAGCTTGTTTAACTGTTCCATTAAGTTCTCCTCATTTTCAGGATCGATGACATGTGCTAAAACTCGTTTATATTCTTCTTTTCCATCCCATTTTCCAATGCTTACACAAGACATCAAGCGATTGTCTTCTAGTAGCTCAAATAATATCTCACATACCTGCTCCCCTCGATCATAATGAACACGAGAATCAATACCAAGTTTGAAATAAACTTCATTGACTATGCGTCTAGACCTCTTTTCATATGATTAAACCATGAAAGAAGCATATGACTTTACTTCCTTGACTCAAACTCCATATGTGAAACCTTCAGTTCTCTCCCAACCCATATCAAGATCCTCAGCTTCTTTGCTCCACTTTTTCTTTTCTCTACAAACTGATGTTGCATTAACCCCCATTAGTACACCATGAGAGTCAATCTGCTCCAAACATTGCAAACTCTTATGAGTCATACTTGATTCAATAAATATTGAAGCCATGTTCATAGGCATAAAATCCTTACGAATCTCCGCCACACCAATTGATCGAATTTTATTAAGAATTCCATCTAGGTGTTCAACAACACCTTCAATTTTAGACTCTCCATTATAGGTTTTGTGGATGAAGTACCCATTTCCAACAATAATGTCATTTTCATCCACATCTTGGAGTAGTTTTCCAGAAAACCATCTCCCAATTTCTTTAAATATTGACTTTCCCTCTTTTTGTCTTAGGTTAAACCATCCTGACTACTTCTTAAGACTCAATAAGGATGTTCGTAAGCGGTTTCCTTCTTACCTTCTCTGAGAATGTGTAGTTCCATTTGCTGAACACCCTTTAGGAATTTCTATTGCAGCTCCTCCAACTGTACAATTTTGGTTTCCTGTAGTTCCATCTCTATCCACATGTTCATGAAATGCAATTATTTTAGTTGATTCATGTCTTCCAGTTTCATTCAAGTTCTCAAGGGATCCAAGCTCCAATTGTTGCCCATTGGGTTCTACATTTCCATTCCTTTCAACAGTAACTGAAGTCAAACGTTCCCTAGCTTGTTGAGGAACACAACCTTCAACGCTTTGATTAGACTGATTTGTAACAGTAGCATAATCAATCACAGATATTTGAGGGAAAAGTGTAGCCTCATTCTGCAAAATGAAGTTCATTCCGTTGTGGTACATATTTGTTTTATCCAAAACAAAGTTCATCGTAGTGGCATCAGGAATAGGATCTGTTCTTTGAGGGAGGTTTGGGATAGTCACATTCTATTAAATAGGATTAATTCTATGGTACATAATTCTATCTTGAACATTGCCATTCCCAGCAACTATATTTGGAGTCAAAGGTTGCCTTTGTTATTGAGGAACACAACCTTCAACACTTTGATTAGACTGATTTGTAACATCAACATCAATGATCACAGATCTTTGAGGGAAAAGTGTGGCCTTATTTTGCAAAACAGAGTTCATTCCGTTGTGGTACATATATGCATTATCCAAAACAAAGTTCATCGTAGTGGCAACAGGAATAAGATATGTTCTTTGAGCAAGGTTTGGGATATCCACATTCTATGAAATAGGATTAATTCTATGGTAAACAATTCTATCTTGAACATTGTCATTCCTTGCAACTATATTTGGAGTCAAACGATGCCTTTGTTGTTGAACAACACAACCTTTACCACTTTGATTAGACTGATTTGTAACAACATCATCATCAATCGTAGATCTTTGAGGAAAAAGTGTGACCATCTTCAAAACGAAGTTCATTCCATTGTGGTACATATTTGCATAATCCAAACCAGAGTTCATTGTAATGGCAGAAGGAATAACATTTGTTCTTTGACAGAAGTATGGAACATTTACATGCAGTGAAAGCAGATTAATTCTATAGTAAATATTTCTGTCTTGTAGATTTTCATTCCTTGCAACTATAATTGGAGTTAAAGCATGCCTTTGTTGTTGAGAACCACAACCTCAAGCACTTTGATCAGATATATTTATAACAAAAGAAGCATTAATGGTCGATATTTGAGTGAAATGAGGTTGTAAATTGGTTGCATGATTGTTTGATGATTGAAGGAAATTTATGGTTTCATTCCGTGGTATCTAATTCTTATCTCCAAATCCTTGACATTGTCCATTGTTTGGATTATAATCCTCCCTTGTCCAATTTGGTCAATTATGACTAAATCATGAGTCCTTTCAGTCTATTTTTAGTCACTAGCACCATTGGGTCCACTTGGCTTAATTGGGCCACATGTACCAGTCACTAGAATGTGGGGAACACTAATTGAGGCCAATTGCCACTGACTGCACTTGCATGGATTAGTTTAGGAGCCTCCTAGACCAATCCCTACAATTCAGGATCCATTGGGAGTGTCAACACCAACCTCCTTCAATGGAGTTAAGTTGGTGACTAGTCAAGCTCAGTTAAGAGTCAGTTACATTTAGTTCTAGTCGGTTACATTCAGTTCTACTCAGTTAGCACTAGCTTTGCACGGTTGCATGCAGTGAGGTGCATTTACTCACCTACCTTAGTTAGTTAGACTAGTTAACTGATAATTAAGACTGAAGTGGACACTCTAGTCGAGATTTTGAACTCCGATAGTCATTTAGACAAGTTCAATTAGCCATGCAGTCAAGTAGAGTCAAACCAATTCGAATTGTATGAGGCTATTTAGCCATTGTACTACATTGTAATTAATTATCTAAATACTTTTTATTAATGAAAGCATTCACAGTTGCAAGCCATTTTTGCAATGTTACATTCTTCAATTTATGAGTAAAAATGTATGATTTATCTTGTGAGTTGTGTGTTGGTCCAGAGATCTATGTGCTCAATTTAATATGGAATCAGAGCCTCGGCAGGGCAAGGTACTTCTCCTACTATAGATTCATACTTGGATCAAAAAAAAATTGAGCAAAATTGCTCCTTCCAGCATTGCACCAGAAGCGGAGAATTTACCACTTAATATCCCAAGTAAAGGAATCGTTGATCAAGCTTGCTTGATCAACTATGTTGGGTGTGAAGAAAATTCCAAAAGTGCAGGTTTTCGACCTTACTTTGTTTGTTTGATTGTGTGATTTACAGGTTTTCAATCTCCTTCACTGCATTTGCTACAGCAGCTCAGTCTCCTTCACTGCATTTGCTACAAGCAACACAATGGCCCCTCCAATGGATCTTCTCACTTCTTTCAACTACCACCAGTGGGAGGAGGACATGGAGATGTAGCTTCGCTCCAAAAGACTCTTTAGACTCACAATGGAGACAGAGGCAGAGCCAGTTCATTATGTCGACAAAGAAAAGTACTGGAATATGCTTGATGAAGCATATGGATGCTTGTGCCTCTCAATCTCTAGAGATATTATCTTCCACATCAATGGATTGAAGACTCCCAAGGAGGTTTGGAATAAGCTTGCTTCCTTGTTTGATAAGCAAGATGACCTGAGGATCTATCAGCTATAGAATGAGTTGATTTCTCTTCATCCATCCCACTTCGAAACTCTGAATGATTTCTTCACCAAATTCAAGCACCTGGTGTTCCAGTTGAAGTTGTGCAAGGTTGGGAAGGAGGATGATCAACTCATCCTTGCCATCCTCTCAAAAATTGGTGCAGACTACTCATCCTTTGTATCAACCTTTCATTCAAGGAAGCTCACTACTACAAATTGGAGGATGCCCACTCTTAATGCCTTCATTGAATCTCTCACCCATGAGCATGACAAGTTGATCCAAATGGGGATCATTCAATCTTCCAAAGATCAAGCACCAGTTGCTGGAGGACCTAAGGTTGCAAATGGTAAGGGGAAGCAAAAGGATGAGTCTCCTGTAGAGAAAGAGCAGTCAAATGAACCTTCAGGTTCGAAGAGAAGCAAGAAGAATGGCAAAGGAAAGATCCTCTGTTCTTACTGTGGAAGGGGATTTCATCCAGAGAGCTCCTGTATGAGGAGAACAATTGATGAAATGGATCTTCTTCTAAAGAAACATAACATTACTATACTTGTTGGCGCAAGGAAGGCTGACCATAGAGAAGAAACTAAAGAACATGGTGAGATATGCTATGCACCGAAGGCTACTTGTTCAATAGCACATGCCTTCCTCATTGATTCTGGAGCTTCCAATCATATGATTACATCCAGAGAATCATTCTCTTCTTTACAGTCTTATGATGGCCCTAGTATTCAGATGGGTAATAACAGTCAAATTCGAGCCAAAGGGAAGGGTTCTATCAAGCTTGAACATGGAAAGTTCAAAGATGTGCTCTATGTGCCCTCCTTGACTACAAATTTGTTATCTGTATGCCAGATGACTCACACTGGCCCTCCAAAGCGAGTGATATTTGGTCCTGACTCAATGGAGATCACATATATCTCTACTGGGAACATCATAGTGAAGGGTACTACAAATCATGCCTCCAAGGCATATGAGTTCTCACACTTCCTGCCATTTTCAAAACTAGTGCACTCTCAGCTGCCACTTGAGCTGTATCAATTTATGAGATTCATATTCAGGGTGATTCAGATCTAGATCTAGTCCCTACTCCCAATTAGGAAGCTAGGAGGATGACTAGAAATCCATTTGACACACAAAAGACAAAGAACCTTGCGCTACGTCATGCAATCTCACCTCTTTCAGAGAGATGCAACAAACTCCTTGTGAGATGCTACATGGCAAGGTCTGATCAATTACACTGCCTTCAGAAGAATAGAGTGGATCATACACCTCTTCATCCAAAAAGAGGCAAAGGTTACATTCCTCCTTCCTTCCATCATCATTTTGGGAGAAGATGGAGAAGTATACATGCCGGGCCTAGGATACTTGTGCACAGAACATCATGCATGCTGCTTCGCTACACCACAAAGATGAAGGTTGCAGCAACATATTTTCAAGTTTTTTAAACTTGAGTCCTGATTCTATCTGCTTAGTTAGAGGGGGGGCTTTTTTCCCATGTGATTTTTTCCTCGGTTCCTTATATTGAGCAGTTACTCTGCTTAGTTGTAATGGGTAACCTATGGTCTTAGTTACCAGGGCCCACAATTGTCTAAGTTAGCATTCAGGGGGGGTGTTAGGATTATAATCCTCCCTTGTCCAATTTGGTCAATTATGACTAAATCAAGAGTCCTTTTAGTCTATTTTTACTCACTAGCACCATTGGGTTCACTTGGCCTAATTGGTCCACATGCACCAGTCACTAGAGTGTGGGGAAGACTAATTGAGGCCAACTGCCACTAACCGCACTTGCATGCATCAATTTAGGAGCCTCCTAGACCAATCCCTACAATTTAGGAGCCACTAGGAGTGCCGGCACCAACCTCCTTCAGTTGAGTTCAGTTGGTGACTAGTCAAGATCAGTTCGGAGCCAGTTACATTCAGTTCTAGTCTATTACATTCAATTCTACTCAGTTAGCGCCAGCTTTGCATGGTTGCATGCAGGTGAGGTGCATTTACTCACCTACCTCAGTGAGTTAGACTAGTTAATTGATAATTAAGACTGAATTACACACTTGAGTTAGGATTTTGAACTCCAATAGTGATTTAGACAAGTTCAATTAGCCATGCAGTCAAGTAGAGTCAAACCAATTCGAATTTCCTCACATGGATTTGAATTGCATGAGGCTATTTAGCCATTGTAATTAATTATCTAATTACTTTTGATTAATGAAAGCATTCACAGTTGCAAGCCATTTTTGCACTATTTCATTCTTCAATTTTTGAGTAAAATTGTATGATCTATCTTGTGAGTTGTGTGTTGGTCCACAAATCTATGTGCTCAATTTAAGATCCATGACCAACACATTTAGCACTCTTTTTCCCTCTGACAGGAATGAATTGAGGGACAACGTCATATGGTTCCATGAGAGCATCCAACTTATTCATTTTATATGTAAAAAAGCATCGAATTTTTCATTCAATCTTAGACATTTAACAAAGCAATCTTGAAAGTTACTTTGACATGAAATTCAACTACATTTGCACCTCATTTCACATAAAAAGAATGAGTATGTCTGTAGAGTATGTGTGAAAAATATGTCAAAGATCTACAAAAAGTTATAATGTATCTGCCGCAAAAAAGTAATTGTTGTTTACAATACCAGTATTGAAAGATCAAATCACATCAAAATATGACACAAAACTTCTCCAATAGTAGACGCATATGTGGCTAAATGTGTTGCTAACTTAATCTTCATCAAGACTGTTGGCATGTCCCAAACTTTGTCATAACAGATTTTGTATTGAGAGCTATCACGAATCCTCACAGGTGATGCCAATGACAAGATGTTACAACTCCTAATCGTCCCCAAAACATGTCCAGACACTTATAATTGTGTGTTTATTGATATATGGAAGGCAAAAGAGGGCCAAAACATGCCCAAATTTCACTATATTGTTGTTGAAGAATGTATGGTTGTTGCTTCATGATTAACATATGCTTTGATATTTTGTAATGCATGTTTTATAATTGATTTAGTGCATGGATCTGTTGATATTGTTTCATCAACTGCCCAATATTTCTCCCTTAAAAATGCCCAAAATTCATATTTCTTTGACCCAAATTTGACATTTGTTTTATCCACTTGCTGGCTATTCCATATATCTCAAAACCATGCCTGTAGGTAGCTTCATAAGGTACCCAAAACTATTGAAATTTCTCCGAATTGCCTGAAAACATCAAGTATGTGCCCAAATCCACTTAGAACTTACCCATGATTAAATAACTTGTGCATGAAACACTCTTAAAAAACGTGAACTTCAAACAATCCCTTCATATTGTCATTGAAAATTAGGGAATAATGTCAACCTCGTTCTCTGTAATCTTGAAATGTGTGCAGTACACGAGACATCGGTGTCTGAAAACATGTGCATATAAACAAACATCAATAAACTGCAACTATTAGTGTTCCAAGTAATATTACAAAAATATATCTTCAAAGAAAAACACACCTGGTGGTGAATTGAAGGACGTAAATGATGGCAAATGTGTGGGGTTGGTGGGTTGATTGTTGCGTTGAATTTGGATTTTTTGAATGCAATGTCGAGGCATTACAACCCTTTGTATTGTGCCTTTCAAAACACGCCTTCCACCTAGGAATATATTACAATTATTAAATTATCTATGATATGTTACTCCATGGCTATAATTTAATTTCAAAAAGTATATCAAAATTATACCTGAAAAAATTATTGATGACTTTCTATTTGCATACATTGTCTCCAATTCTTGTTCAAGGGTTTTCTTCTTCAACCTAACTCCTTCTGCAATTAGAAATTTCCTTGAATGGGCATGGTATTCACTGGAAGGCCTAATCTCTATGCATTGGTCAAGGAAAAGTTGAAAGAATCATATGTTTGTACATCCACATTTAAGTCTTGTAGCAATGGACGCTTAGTTTGTCGTTGTCGGGACCTCTTATTAGGGCTCAAAAAAAATTTCTTCGCTTCAATGTCTGTTCATGGTCATTATAGTTAAAATCAAAATCATTGATGCATCGCTCATTCATATCAAAAACAAACTTTTCCACAAACTCCTCCATCAATAATGCCCTTGAAACAGAATGTGCAGGTTGCACCATTATTGCTTGGAGTTTTTTACTACATCTATCAAAAATCTCTTGACATCTCCCAATATCAAGTTCATCAATCTCATGGATGATATGATCAACATTTTCATTTAAGGCAACAATATCAATGTTTTGATTTTCCTGAATGGAATAATCATGTCTCATGATTAGAGATCCACCACTCATTGCATCAACATTGACATTCAACATATCTAATTGATGTACATCCATAGAGTCGTATCCTTGCAACAATCTCACTTTAATGACATGTTTACAAATATTGTCTCTCATAGCCCATGGGCAATCACAGAAACTAAAGTTATGGCTTGAATAAACCACAAGATATTCTCTCAAGGATGATTGACTTTGCACCCAATAAGAATCTTGAAACCGATCATGAGTAACATAATGCTCATTGGGAATATTTCTAAACTTTTCAATAGGATGTCTCTACAATATGCTCCAACTTGTAGTTATTTATAAAACCAACTTTCTTTAGAACAACCACATTCCAATAATAGAGTTCCACCCTTTTAAGTAAAGTGTAGACAAGCAATTCATCTGCCGTAGGAATTTTCCTCTACAATAAAAAAAGAACTTTGTTTTTAAAATACAATGATATGCCTTGATGGCGATGTTGGTTTCTTGGTTAGCATGACAAAAGTTTCGAAAACCTTTTGCCCACGTATCTGCAAAAAAAAAACATGGAATTTGTACAATATTCAACAAACAATGTGTTTACAACAAATTAAACAGGTTAAAAGGGTTCTTACAAAAATTTTGGTTGTGCATCCAATTCCTTGAAAAATAATCCAAAAAACGCTCCTCCTTTCTAAATTCATCATAAAATTTATCCAAATATTGGATAACATAGTTTGGATCACAACAATCATTAATGACTGCACCTGATGTTGAAAACACTTTCCTTCTAATATCCTCACAACTGGCCAACCTAAACATGTTTTTCAACTAATCTCTTCTAGCATGCAATGCACATAGCAAAACTCGACAACCTGTAACAAATCTAGATGCACCAAAAAGAACATTGTCTTTAATGAATTAGTGAACCAAGAAAAAAATGTGGAATAATCTTAACTAAGTACAAGACATTATACAGCATTCCATCAATTTCTGTCAATGCATCATTTGCCATAAACACATTCACTATCCATTCGGGTTTAAGTTGTCGACCTTTATCCATAAGTTTGTACAAACACAATGAGATGTCAAATGATCTATTTCGAGATGATACAACCCATGCAATATGGATTGCATTTCATAGCTTGTCAAACACGAGCAAGGTATACAATTGATACTGCATTCACATAATTACAATGTTGTTATTAAATACCACTAAATACAAAAACTAGAAATCAAAACTATTGTAAATATGTAGAAAATGTCTAAATGGATATTCACCCCGTACTTGTTTGTGTTGAATGTTGATCCCATTGCGATAATACTATTGTGTGCACATTTCACCATATTATGTAACATTCACTCTGTTTGAATACCAATGATAAATGGCATGTCCTCACCATTAGGGGTTTGGTAGAAAAAAATAAATTTTGATCTTGTTTGTACCATAAATTCACACTTATTGAATCATTCTTGTTAAGTTGAAATTAGGCTTTACCCAATCGATTAAAAAATGTTGATGACATCCCTCTGTGTCAAAAAGCTATCTCTAATGCTTTCATTTTCCACGTTGAATAAGCCTTCTCTAACCTCCAGCATGGCCATACATTTTTGTCCTCATGTGCATACATATTGTATGTAATTATGGCAACATCAGGTTTACAAGCCACTTGCTTGACAATAAAATGACACTCACATCCCCTCTTTTCAATATGTCATTGTTTCCTTATAAGGGTTTTGGTCCATCCCTCGTCCTTTGGTCCATATGAGCATCTATATATGTACATATGGCAATTGTCCAATTTTATAATTAAAGTAAAATATAACAAGAATAAAAATATACAATACTTACACCATGAAAATATAGCACACAAAATATTTAGTTGAATTTGAACCTCTGATATCTATGTCATCGTTCGTCCTATATAGTTTTCGAACACAATTACATGGTGCATTTCGATTCATTTCCTCCCCCTTGATGAAGTCAGGAACTTTAGAATATGGAATAAAGGCAACACGGTCGATAGATTTATCCTCTTTCATGACTTCACTCCAATTCATATCAACACTGGAAAATGTGTCTTTTTCAAGTGGATCTTGTACTTCTAGATCCATAATAGTAGTCCACTTTTTCATTCGAACCATTTCTTTTAATAGTCTACCCAGAAATGCAACATACATGTCAACATTTCTATATGAAATAGATATGGAAAAACATTGAACCATGTTAGAAAATTAAAATATGTTTTGTTTTTTAATCAAAACAAACATGTTTTATAAAAACAATGAACTAATATCTAAATTAACTAATATGGGTTTTGTGCAATGTTATAGAAGTTTTCAACTTTTATTTGAGCAAAATATACCATTTACAAGAAGAGCAAAGGTTCAGCTATACCTTTTCTTTCATGAACATGATAAGAAGAGCAAAGGTTCAACATCTTGATGTAGTTATAAAATTATTATCCTTGGAGGAAGAAGCTATTGATTGTTTCACAAGTCTTCTGGATAATAGCATTAGTACATTGGATTAATGTGAGAGTGCCTTCTTTGAGAAATGGGGAGAACATTAAGACAATAGATATATGTTTGTCCCGAATATCGAGACATATGTATTTTGCATGAACAAATGCCAACAAACACAAAAGAAACACTCTAGATTTAAATGCAAAAATTATACATATTTCTTAAAGAGGATTTAAATGTATTAAACAAGCATTTGCCCAATTAATGAAGTACTTGGGTGAATGAAACATAATATGGACCAAAGTCTAGATTATTGGTCTATGGACTTGGCATATCCATGATTGGAGAATGAAGAAGTCCATAGATTGGAAAATATAGGAGTATATCTATCCTATGACAAGAAAGGGTATGGCACAAAGGGAGTCCTAAGAAAATAAACTAATTTTTTCAACTCCAAAGAAACTTATCAATAATAACATCAGGATGGCAAAGGGAGAGCCATCTACACTCTCACCGATAGAAAGAGAGAACGATAATCACTATTGTAATAAAATGAAAAACATTGAAGAACATAATGAACGAGAGCTTCATTGTAGGAGTTGTTGTCACACTATGAAGACCACAATGGTTAAAATGTACAACACAAATTGTTGTGATCATATAAGAAACGATTGTGCTCTGCCATCTAGCTCCCCTTCTTAAACAAATCTCCTAATTATTGCCATTCTTCTAAAAATTTAATCACCATATCCATAGGTTGGGGAGTTAAGATGCCAATGGATTGATATCTCTAGGAGTGGATCTAAATTAGTGACAAGAAAATGCATAACACAAAGGGATTCCTTAGAAGATATACTAGTTTCTGTCACAACTAGAGCAATTTATGAGAGAATAACATTAGGATCATAAGGTGGGAGAGCCCTCACCACATAAATTACCCACTTTTTTGTAATGAAAAATTTATGTATCTAGATGGGTTCCTCTCGACCAAAGATAGATTCCAACCAATAGAAAATGGAAACTCTTACCTCCAATCTAATAAAATGGAAAATATAAGGGTCATAATCAAGGAGAGATTCATTGCGAAAATTATTATGACACTATGAAGATGATGGTGAGTGCATACTAGATTTTGTTTCGAAATGCCAACACGGTATAATTTGAGGGACCTTTTTGTTGCCATACCCAAATGAAGCTATTTTATTAATAATCAGGGGGCCTTTGGGGACAACTTTGGATGAATATGAAACTTCACTCTCAAACACCAATCTTAACAACCATGCTTGAACTTGATGGAACTTTGCCTCTTAACTTTTGCAAGTCCCATAATTTTGAAACATGGCTTAATTACTAATATATAAACATCAAGTACACAACAAACGGAAATGCTAATAACGGTTCTCTTTTCTAAATCCAATCGAATTAAACTAAGTATTTTAGCAAATAATTAATGGCATCACTCAAAAAACCTTTCCATAACAAAAGATCTTTCTCATGCTCTGAAAATTGGCAGTGAAACCTTAGCAAACAATACAAATCAAAGACTAATAAATGACTTGCTCTAAATGACAAATTCACAACATGGGATTATATGCAAAGAAGTGGTTGGAATGGGCCTGCAAGATGCCTTATCGGCAAAATGAATCTAGAAAATCTATCTCATATGTTTCATAATTGCCCTTATATTCTTCAAGTGTCGAAAGAACTTGAAGCTCAAATAGGATTGAAGAATGCATGCGGAAGGGAAAGTGTGGAGGAATCACTCAGGAGTCAAAATATGGTCCATTCAAAGCTCTGCCTCTACCTCTCAAAATATGGTCACTCAGGAATCACCATGATTAGTCCAATCAAAGCTCTACCTCTTTTAGCATCTTGGGGCATTTGCCTTGTGAGAAACTTGTTTATTTGAGGATAAATGCATACCATCTCAAATTTGTGCTAAACAAAGTTTAGTCGTACTCCATAGTTCTAAATAGATTTCAAACCCAAAACCTACCAATATAATCAAATAATTCTTTAAAAAAAATTCACATTTCTAGCTATTATTACATTAAAATATGACATCAAACAATCTAAAAGGCTAGTATAGCCTTTACAAATGCATTCGTAGGGAAAAGAGTACCGAGGATTCACATAGACTATCCTAAAGTCTTTAAAGGATATGAAACCCCCCAACTATATGGGAGTACATCTGGTCAGGAGAATATGATAACAAGTGTTTGCTTGTTGATACACTTATAATTGGAGAAGAATAATTCACACTGTAAACCCTACGTCGTATAATGGCCTTCACATGGGTTGCATTGGTGGGGAAAATATTCCACAGGTTTTACATAGACTTTTCTAGTCTTTGGAGGAAATGAAAATTCCCCAATTGTATGAGAATAAGGAAACATGTGTTTTCTTGGCGTTACACTTTTAGGTAATCAAAGAAGAAGAATTAACATTGTAACCCTAATAGAGTGGCCTTCACATGGGCTGTTTTTTTGTCAATTTAAAATTAATGGCCAAAACCTTTTTGGATGAAATGGTTAATTTCATATACAAACTAAAATTAACTTTCATATAATAAAAAAATTGTAGGAAAATCAACAAAGACTAATTGTATTTGTTTTGTTTTCAAAGAATGAACTATGGATTATGATACATTTTTGAAGTTCAAGTTCTTATATAAAACATAAAATAAAATGATAATACAAGTATACTGTAATATTTTTATACAACCTTTTTATTATTAAATCATATAATTCATATTCAAATC
>LPNX011153512.1:5000-39539 GCA_001517045.1 Pseudotsuga menziesii | reverse complement strand
AATTCCATGTTGGCGAAGATAATTTTCAAAATCATTTGAAGTGTATTCTTTCCCATTATCAGTACGAAGTGTACCAATTTTTTATTGTGCTTGTTTTTCTATGAATGCATGAAAGTCTTTGAATGTTTGAAATGCTTCTGATTGTGTCTTTAAACAGTAAATCCAGCACATTCTTGAGTAGTCATCAACAAATGTCATAAAATACTTATTCCCATTTGCTGAAGGAGTTGGCATTGGGCCACACAAATCAGAATGCACTAACTCTAATTTCCTACTTGCTCTGAAATTAGACTCATGGAATGGCAGCTTACTATGTTTCCCTAATATACAAGCATCACATTTGTTCTTCTCTTTGGGAATGGTGGGCAAACCAAATACACCATTCTTTCTCAACAAACGAAGACTGTTATAATTTAGATGACCAAATCTTGCATGCCACAATGAACTAGATGACATATTACCTTCTCCATGCTGAGAGAGGTAGGCATAGTTCGGAAATCTTGCGGATGAACCCTTGAGCTTCAGCAGCTTTCCATCTTCGTATCCAGTCATGATGACTTGGTTGTTAGAGGACTTTCTTATTTCAACGATTCCATCAAACATGTGGATGGAATGGCCTTGCTGTCGAATTTCCACCATGGACAGCAGGTTTCTTTGCAACTCTGGAAGATAGAGAACGTTCTTCAACAAGAAATCAAGGAATCCAGGCATCTTCAGTCGAATGGTGCCCATTCCCCTTGGTTTAATACTTGACTTATCTGCAAAGTAAACTATGCCATCTATTGTTTCATTCGGTTCTTCAAAACAGTCTTTTCTAAATGTCATGTGTGATGTTGCACCAATATCAAGTAGCCAACAATCTTTGTAAGATGAAAGAGAAGTCATTTCATTAATTCCAAGATTACAAAGTGCAACAATACAATGAGCAGAATCAGAAGATTTACTAGCATCTTGATGTTTATTATCATCTTTCTTTTGGTTATGCTTGTCTTTAATGGAGTCCCATGAAGCCCAACACTGATCTGATGTGTGTCCAGTCTTTCCACAACGCTTGCACTGCAAATCTGATCTTTTGTTTATGCCCCCTCTGCCTCTGAAGTTTCTTCTTCTTCGTCCTCTCTTGTTGCAATCTCCCTTGGAAGGGTCTTTGGACTGATTCTTTGTTTTCTTAACAGGGTCAAGGGATTCTTCGACAGGCTCGCTTGATTTCTTGATCTTTCTAGACCATGTTTCCTTGCCAGTGAGGACATCACCAACAATAGATGCTATAGATTGCATCTTTACAATTGTTAGTGTAATTTACAATAATGAATAGAAAAACAATAACCTTGCAGGTCTACAGTCTCTGCCAAGGTGAATACAATGCAAGTTTATAGCATACACAGGCTTCTTCAATACAAAATATATCAGTCAGTAGTAATATATCAGTCTCAGTATCACAATGCAATATATCAGTCACATGTAATATATCAGTCTCAGTAATCAGAATTATTGAATATTGAGATCGGTCTTTAAGTAGGTCTTCAACAGGCTGTAGCAACACAGGCTCGCTTGATACGTAGGCAACTCCACAGGTTCAACAACATTTCAGGAAGTAGACAGCAACATGTATACACCAGCAACATAAAAAAGTTTCCAGACTCCACGTAGTATATATTCAACGCATATATACCACAATCACAGGCCCCAGCATATATTTATTTCTCCACACTGCTCATAACTCAATCTCAGGCTCATACAGCAACAATATTTAAAATACTTTAGCAATATTTAAAATACATACATCATTGATTGAGCAGCACTCAGAGAAATGAGTTCTCTGGTCAACACACCCAAAAGACTCCACGCAGGTATTTCAACGCAGTCTTCATGCAGCATACAACGCAGACTTCAGCATAAAAGATAGGTATACCACTACCACTGATAGGTATTGGAGCAGTCTTCAACGCAATATATATATCAGTCTTCAACACAATATATATATCAGCCTTCAACGCATATATCAGTATGATATATCAGTCTTTAACATATATTAGTCACACTATATTTTGCATTAACTGTCCATTTCAACCAATAAAGAAACAGGTTTACCTCCACGCATGCAGTAGATGAAAGCATCGATTCTATTTGAGGGCCTCTAAACTTATATTTGAGTTTGGTGCTACTGTGCCATACATTTGTATTCAGCTCAAAAACCCGAACATTATATGAGTGAAAAACTTTACCGAAGCAATAGAGTCTGTTCCCCACATTCACAAATCTTGGTAGCGGAGAGCAGAGGCGACAAT
Source organism: Pseudotsuga menziesii (assembly GCA_001517045.1). Lineage (NCBI taxonomy): Eukaryota > Viridiplantae > Streptophyta > Pinopsida > Pinales > Pinaceae > Pseudotsuga > Pseudotsuga menziesii. The sequence goes on along the minus strand of LPNX011153512.1, from coordinate 37,251 downwards.
GTAGTTTCTTTGCGCTATCACTATTTACTTGGGGGTCCCATGCAGGTATCTCCCTTATCTCAAAGTTAGAATAGCCGCCGCTTCTGGGACATCTGAGATATACAAAAAGTCCGTATGGAACCCGGAGTGATGTGCATATATACAATAGATCGCCAGGGTTATTACATTGAAATACTTTCCTCCAATTCCATAAACCGCTTCCAAAGTAATTATTCTACTTATGCGATTACGGCCGCGGGCATCTGGTAGATGTTCAACAAAATACAGCGTTCCGTCAACCACTCCTAAAATACTTCCATCGTTATAACTTTCATATGTGTATGGCCCGCGTCCCCTGATAGGGCCTATGTTTCTCCATTGCCCATCGAAAATTTTCACCAGACTTTAGGTTTCACGCATAATTTAAAATAATCACTAGTCTTCTTGCGGGATTAGGGTTTATGCACTTCACCAGAAAAAATAGGGTTTTTGTATTTCCAATGACCAATTTCAATACTGAATAAAGTGTATTACCTCCACACAATTCAACGCAGTCTCAAATCGACAGCAGTCTCAATATCAACGCAGCGCAGTCTCCAACACTTCAGTCGCAGCAATAATCTTCTCCAGCATATATCATTCAATGGGCCTTCACGCAAATAGCTCCACGCAGACAGCATTCACGTTGGTCTTCACGCGGTCGTAGTAGCAGTCTTCAATGGATTCTCAGTTTTAAATACTGAAATATCCTCTTGGATGGGCACAATACTCAGTATTCCATAGTGGCTCTCAATACAAAATCATAACTCACATACAACATGTGAAATTTTCCAGTTAAATCACACGACTTCTGCACCATTGTAGAATAACGTACACAATGAATGCACTGCAAGAGGGAAGAGCAGAGGGCAGAATGGCGATGGGAAGGAAGCTCTGAAATGAATGGACAAAGGGCAGAATGTAGGTCTGGCAATGCACTGGCAAGCATACAGGCTGCCAGGATTGAAATTTAACAGCAGGAGTTATGGTAGATAGCCAAGCTCTGATACCACTTGTTAGGTATAACTCCCGATTCGATTTTATTCCAATGCCAATGCATATATTTATACAATAGATATGACGGTTGTGTTTCACCTTCCGCCTGGCCTTTTCGGCTTCCTAGATTTATTTATTTATTTACAATAATCCCTACGGATTATATTCTAAAAGAAATGAAATTTACCACAGTGTCTGAATGATTTAGCTCATAGGTTACTCCAAATTCCTCATTAAACTGTTGATGAAACTAGATATTATGCACACTGCTCATTCAAATATTAGACCCTCTTTGGACTGTATAAAGAGAACCCTGTGTTGTAATGACAAGGAGAACAACCTCGTGCTCTGTTCATTTTTCTGTTTCAACTTGACTTCAAAAACAAACTAATCAGCTTTCTGCATGCATTAAGACTAGGTCTTCATGAAATTTCAAATGTTCAGCTCCTTTACTACATTGTACACAGGTAACAAACTCATTTATGAAGTTTAAACCACTTAAAATGCACAGCTCTTCACATCACCACACTTTCAGGCTTTGATAGGGTCATGATCAATTAAAAACTGATATTTTTCAACTAGTCACTCACCAACACTTCTAGTCTTCTTATTTCCTCGACAGGGGTGTTGTTTAGAGCATATATTAATGTTCTGTTTAAACAATTTTGATAAAACAGGCTTCACCGAGAAAACCCCAAATTAACAGTCATTAATTGGTGATCACGGAATACCTCCTTTATGTCTAACTGCAGATACTTAAAATCGTTGCATGAGCTGTCAGATTGTCCACCTTAGATGTACAAGTGTCCTTCAACGTCCAATTTGATTGTAGGTGGCGAGACTAGGAAGCCCTAATTTCCTGTGTAACCATGAAAACCTCAATTCTGTTCTATAATAGCAATCTTCGGTTTTTTGGCAGATGTCTTCGTTCCAGCGTCTCCACCAGCTCCATAATATTTAATTTAGAACATCTTCCCCGAAAATCTTGCCTTATTTCGCTCACTATCATCATTTGCCATAAATTTGCATCCAGTTGCCAGAACGGTTGCCAGAATCTCCCTCACATGAGACTGACGCCTGTTTACATGAAAAAAACTTGGCAAAACATATATCAAACATGACCAATGATTTATTTAACACTTTAGGAGCGAAATCCCCAAAAAATCGGACTGAAAAATGACCATTCTGGTAAAAAACGATTTTCTTGTAGCGCCGCAGTGTTAATTTTTGGCAGTTGCGCTACCAGAATAATTTGAAATCACTTATGGTGCTATTCTAACTGTTTTTTCCATTTTGAATGCAGGTTAGGTGCTAAACTATGCTTTTGGAATATATTTGTGACATATGAACTCAACATAATGACCTTGAAACCCTTCAAAAGCTAACAAAGGAAAAACAATAATGAACCTAAAGGCAAAAAACACTCGAAAAATTTCACTAAATACCAAAATTTTTATAATAAGTGAAAGGATAAACTCAAGAAAATAAGCAAACTAAAATAAAAATAACAATCAAACATAAAAAAGGTAGAAACAAGTTCCTGACTTAACAGAATCCATTAATTGAGCAAGGAGCCACATAGAGCATCTCCACCATTGCTTTTCTTACAATTGACGAGCTAGCAAAGGCAACATTAACTTGGTCACTATGGTGGAGTATGTAGACACAATTGAGCAAGAAAGAAACCAAGTTTGGAGAATTTACCATTGAGGAGCACCATACAACATTTCTACCATTGTTTTTCTTGCAATTGAGGAGCTAGCAAAGGTAATGTAATCTTCCCAATCTCCTCCCCAACTCAAGAGTATGTAGACACAATTGCTCAAGATATTTACCAAGCTTGGGGAATTTCCCATTGAGGAGCACCATAGAGCATCTCTACCATTGTTTTTCTTGGAATTGAGGAGCTAGCAAAGGCAACATTCTTCCCAATCTTCCCCCTATCTTGAGTATCTAGACACAATTGAGCAAAAAAGAAACCAAGCCCTGGGTAGTTTCCCATTGAGAAGCTAGAAAAGGAAACCATATATATCATTGATCATTGTGGTCATGAGAAACTCATGCAATCGAGCAAGAAAATCAGCAAGAAAGCAGATATCCAATGAAATCCTTGAAGAAATTAGAGAGAAGAAAAGAAATGGCATGACCAATCGAAGACGCTTTATGGACACTCAACCAATTCCGATTGTTGAGGATGCCACAGTTCTTCCTACCAATCCACATCAAGAAAGACAAAAGCATTCACTCGAGGGGTCTTTGGTCACCATATCAACAGAAGAACGAGCACTGCATGGCACTGATCAAGGAGTAAAACGTAGGTGCACATCAAGGCCACCTGAAACTTTTGCAGATTTAATTGAATGTGGGTATACAAGTGACAAAGTTAGAGAGACATTGAATGTCAAAGGTATGCTCAAAGAAGACAATGTTGTTCAGACCACTCAAGAAGATTTCCAATTGCCACCGTCTGACCGTCAAGAAGACACGGAAGGACATGAAGCTCATTTTTAAACGCCAGACCGACCGAGTGATATGGTACAGGGTGCAATTCCAACCTCCCTACCTCCATTAGCAACTTCACGCCGAAGAACTCCAAAACGTATACAAATCGATGAAAGTCTCATTGGTTTGCTTGAAGGTACCCTGTCTAAACGTAGTATTGCATATCAAGCTCAACAGATACTTGTCAACTATTTTGATTCTAAATGTGATGGAGATAAATGTAGATTATTTATATCGTTGTTAAAATCTATGTCTATGACTGTTGTTAGGAAAAAATTAAGGATAAAGATGATAAATAGTTTTGAACCAAGTTCTTATGTTGTCAGAAGTTTGGTAGATGCATTTAGTAATAATGAAAAGAAATCTCGTTCAAAGGATTGCAATGCAGCTCGCCGTGTGTTGTCACAATCAATCGTGAACAAAATCACCAGGGCCCTTCGCCTTCTTAAGCCTACATCCAAACTTGTAGGATTGGATATATCAAAGCACTCCGTAGGTATTGTTCTAGAGGAGAACAAATTGACTTTGGTGAAACAGATGTCTGGTCCTTTGTTGGCAGGTTGCCACGCTCCGATATGAAGCTCATTGATGTGGTAAAGGGACTGGTGCAAGAGTTTTGGCATGACAATAGTAGACCTTCATCCAACCAAAAAGATGTACTAAAATTGAGAATAGGTTCAAGGGATCGTGAGCCCCACATTAAACATTTTCTTGACATGACACAAACATAATTATATGAGAGGTTTAGGCATGAACATAATGAACTTAACTTGGGCCAAAGATCCTTCGAGAAATGCAAACCATGGTATGTTAAAATAAACACAACTCGTAACACATGTTGTTGTCGATATCACATTGAGTATGCTTATTATTTTGATACATATATACATATATTGCGTGTTTTGCATAACACTCTTGTGCATGAATGCTCAACTACATTGCCACCGACATCATCTAGAGAGTTTATCCATAGCATCTTGTGTAGAAGGACAAAAGGTTGCACATTTTATCAAAGGCCTTATGTAGATGGGACATGCCCAAGGTGTGGTGGAATGGCATTTTCGGACAAATGCATACATGTCACCGATGAGCATGAACTTGGGAGACATGAAGCGAACTTGCAGTCATTCAAATATGTCACGTATGATATCGGTGGAGGGAATGAAGGAAAAAAATACAAATGGTCACCTCTCAGGTTAGAAACGAGTTCCTGAATAGTATTTTTTCCTATTGATATCTATTGCTACTTCATATATGTAACAACCTATTGATTTGTACATCTTTATTGTTGATCTACCAGGTACTGGTATGCAACTTCATGGAGGGATTCTTTGAAAAGACACAACAGTATGTAAAGCATGTACATGTGGCTCGTTGGCTAGATGAGCAGTTTAGAGCGTGCAGGGATACATTTCCTATTGGAACTATATTATCAGTGTTCGATTTTGCAGAAAACTACACTCTTCAACCACAAAATGAGATTCAGAGTCAATATTATCACTCAGATCAGGTCAGCATAATGGTCCATATCACCTATAGACATGGGGCAAATAGTACTGAAGAGAACATGGTTATATTGAAGGAGTATCACTTTTACATAAGTGATGACAAGTGCCATGACTTGGCTTTTGTACAACATAGCTTTCAATTGTTCTACAAACACTTGGAGCATAACAATATACAGATGGAGCAACATTGGATTTGGTCTGATGGTTGTGCGGGGCAATTTAAAAATTCCCGTGTCTTCCAATGGCTATGTATTCTCCACAAGAGGCACAAGGTGCCACACATTTGGAACTATTTTGAGACCGGACACGGAAAATGGGAACATGATAGAGCAGGTGCATGCATCAAGACTGTATTACGTAGGCAAGAGATGAAATTCACAACTATTTCGCTCATCCGAGATGCAAATACCATTGTTGCTTGGTGTTCTTCAGTGATGGGGCAGGGAGCTAGAAGGCAAGAATACCAATCATCACAAAAAGCACATGTACATAGACATTTTTGGGAGGTGGTCAATGTAGATCGATCACACCTATATGAGTGCAAGACCATCCAAGGAACTCGTGCATTCCATTCAGTTAGGACGTCAGACAATGCTATAGTTGAAATGTGCACACTGACTACTGGTTGGCACGTTGCTTGGATGGGAAGCAGACCCTCATTGTATCATTAAGCGACTCCGAGGGCAATGATTTTCCAATTGGGTCAATGGTTATCAAAGGGGAATATTTGACACAGGTTTCCCACGCACGAAAGAAAAAAGGTTATGTATTTGAAGATTATAGACCAGGTCAAATTGTGTACCATTATACAAACTTAGTTATTGGCACAAACCTCTAGTTGCAAACAATGCTAAACAAGAACTCATCAAAGTCACGATACTTGTTGCCTTACTCCGAGCACGAGAGGCTAAAGGATACCGTTGCTATTAGAGGTGATCCCGATGGTCTAGTCGAATAACCACAGGTAGGTAGTCAGATATTTTGGTTTCATGGTCTCATTGATTATTTGCAGTTTGATACATTGCGCTCTTGATATATTGATAAATTCAATAGACTTTTACAATGGATTTGTTGTATTATATTGATACTTACATGAATCATGCCGTATAGCCCAAGACCATTATCTACCACTCTATCTGGGATATGCCTATTGCATTTTCCTTGAATCTCGAAGTTGATCCTATAAGGACATCTCCTTGAATTTGATAATTATCTCCTTCACTCTGATAATTTGTTTCTCCTGGGTAGGGATTCAACAGGTGTCCCTGAAAGCTTGTAGGAGGTGGGATTCAACGTGCGATAGAATGATGGTAGTTTCTCGTATCGATGAACCATCGGCTTCGTTGGATTCAAAACACTGAGATAGTGCTAGGGTGGGGTGGCCCTCTAATCTGGTTCCATGGATAAGAGACCATTTTTTTGGTCAATTTTGGAAACTAGGGTTTTGCTCAGTAAGTGAATGTGAAATTTTTGCACATGGGGGTCAAATTCGCATATTGCTCGACCATGAAGGTGTGGCTAGCGTTCCCACATAACACATGCCTAAACAAGCTTGCACGACCCACCGGAAGCCCTTTTTGATGCACGGTTTCCACTCTATGCCTCGAGTAAGGATTCAACAGGTGTCCTTGAAAGCGTGTAGGAGGTGGGATTCAACGTGCCATAGAATCATGACCATTGCTCAGATCGACGAACCATCAGCTCCGTTGGATTCAGGACATCAAGATAGTGCTAGGGTGGCCCTCTAATCTGGTTCCATGGATAAGAGACCATTTTTTGGGTCAATTTTGGAAACTAGGGTTTTACTCAGTAAGTGACTGTGAAATTTTTGCACATGGGGGTCAAATTCACATATTGCTCAACCGTGAAGGTGTGGCTAGCATTTGTACATAACACATGCCTAAACAAGCTTGCACGACCCACCGAAAGCCCTTTTTGATGCACTGTTTTCATTCTATGCCCCGGGTAGGGATTCAACAAGTGTCCCTGAAAGCCTATAGGAGGTGGGATTCAACACGCCATAGAATCATGACCGTTGCTTGGATCGACAAACAGTTGGCTCCGTTGGATTCAGGACATTGGGATAGTGCTAGGGAGGCCCTCTAATCCGGTTCCATGGATAAGAGACCATTTTTTTGGTCAATTTTGGAAACTAGGGTTTTTCTCAGTAAGTGAATGTGAAATTTTTGCACATGGGGGTCAAATTCACATATTGCTCGACCGTGAAGGTGTGGCTAGCATTCCCACATAACACATGCCTAAACAAGCTTGCACGACCCACTGGAAGCCCTTTTTGATGCACGGTTTCCATTCTATGCCTCGGGTAGGGATTCAACAGGCTGCAGGAGGTGGGATTCAGCGTGCCATAGAATCATGAAAGTTGCTCAGATCGACGAACCATCGGCTCCGTTGGATTCAGGACATCGGGATAGTGCTAGGGTGGCCCTCTAATCTAGTTCCATGGATAAGAGACCATTTTTTTGGTCAATTTTGCAAACTAGGGTTTTGCTTAGTAAGTGAATGTGAAATTTTTGCACATGGGGGTCAAATTCGCATATTGCTCGACCATGAAGGTGTGGCTAGCGTTCCCACATAACACATGCCTAAACACGCTTACACGACCCACTGAAAGCCCTTTTTGATGCACGGTTTGCATTCTATGCCCCGGGTAGGGATTCAACAGGTGTCCCTGAAAGCCTGTAGGAGGTGGGATTCAAAGTGCGATATAATCATGACCGTTGCTCGGATCGACGAACTGTCAGCTTCGTTGGATTCAGGACATCGGGATAGAGCTAGGGAGGCCCTTTAATCTGGTTCCATGGATAAGAGACCATTTTTTTGGTCAATTTTGGAAACTAGGGTTTTGCTCAGTAAGTGAATATGAAATTTTTACACACGGGGGTCAAATTCGCATATTGCTTGACCGTGAAGGTGTGGCTAGCGTTCCCACATAACACATGCCTAAACAGGCTTGCACGACCCACATAAAGCCCTTTTTGATGCATAGTTTCCATTCTATGCCTCGAGTAGGGATTCAACATGTGTCCCTAAAAGCTTGTAGGAGGTGGGATTCAACGTGCCATAGAATCATGACCGTTGCTCAGATCAACGAACCGTTGAATACGTTGGATTCAGGACATCGGGATAGTGCTAGGGATGCCCTCTAATCTAGTTCCATGGATAAGAGACCATTTTTTTGGTCAATTTTGGAAACTAGGGTTTTGCTCAGTAAGTGAATGTGAAATTTTTGCACATGGGGGTCAAATTCGCATATTGCTCGACCATGAAGGTGTGGCTAGCGTTCCCACATAACACATGCCTAAAAAAGCTTGCACGACCCACTGGAAGCCCTTTTTGATGCACAGTTTCCATTCTATGTCCCGGGTAGGGATTCAACAGGTGTCCCTGAAAGCCTGTAGGATGTGGGATTCAACGTGCCATAGAATCATGACCGTTGCTCGAATTGACGAACCGCCGGCTCCGTTGGATTTAGGACATCAGGATAGTGCTAGGGTGGCCCTCTAATCTAGTTCCATGGATAAGAGACCTTTTTTTTGGTCAATTTTGGAAACTAGGGTTATCCTCAATAAGTGAATGTGAAATTTTTGCACATGGGCGTCAAATTTAAATATTGCTTGACCATGAAGGTGTGGCTAGAGTTCCCACATAACACATGCCTAAACACACTTGCACGACCCACCGAAAGCCCTTTTTGATGCACGATTTCCATTCTATGCCTCGGGTAGGGATTCAACAGGTGTCCCTGAAAGCCTGTAGGAGGTGGGATTCAACGTGCCATAGAATCATGACTGTTGCTTAGATTGACAAACCGTTAGCTCCGTTGGATTCAGGACATAGAGATAGTGCTAGGGTGGCCCTCTAATTTGGGTCCATGGATAAGGGATCATTTTTTCGGTCAATTTTGGAAAGTAGGGTTTTGCTCAGTAAGTGAATGTCCAATTTCTACACATAGAGGTCAGCTTTGCAAATTCCTTGACTGTGAATGTGTGGCTAGCGTTCCCACATGGAACCTGCCTAAACACGCTTGCATGACCCACCGAAAGCCATTTTTGATGCACTGTTTCCACTCTATGCCCCGGTTAGGGATTCAACGGGTGTGCCTAAAAGCCTGTAGGAGGTGGGATTCAATGTTCCATAGATTGATGACCGTTGCTTAGATCGATGAACCGTCGGCTCCGTTGGATTCAGTACATCGAGATAGTGCTAGAGTGGCCCTCTACTCTGGGTCCATGAACAAGGGATCATTTTTTTTTGGTCAATTTTGGAAACTAGGGTTTTGCTTAGTAAGTGACTGGGAAATTTTTGCACATAAAGGTCAGCATGAAGGTGATTGTAGATCTTCCCCTCATCCAAGAGATGTGAGCATTTGTACGATGAAATGTAGGAGGAGACAATGCCATTAAGTCAGTAACCATGTAATGGAACATGTTTATGTTTAGAAACAAGTGGCCATTCTATTACGCCATTATTACAAAATATATATATCTTCATGCTACGAATGCTTCGAATAATACTCCATAAACATGAATTTATAAACAAGATTCAGAATTGTACTTCTCTAATCAATTTAAACTATAATAAAATCACACATAACTTTCATCTCTTTCAAAGTTGTTACTCAAGGCCATTCATCAAATGCCATGTACATTAACAAAATGATAAAATAATGTGTAGGACATACATAATGTGCAGGATATAGTCATAACCATTATTTTGAATCAACCTTATAATACTCGGATACTTTTAGGTTTGATGTGTATCCCATGTATTCATTAGATGAAAGACATAATGCCAAACAATAATTTTATTTATGTAGACCACACAGGTTCATCACTTAGGTGTGTCAACTTCGTGCATCCTTTAAAAGTTTGTTAGGTTGTTATGTGGGTAAGGTGCTTTTGTTTTCCACCAAGTTGGATCAGTTGCTTAGCTGTGCTGGGTGCTTATGTGTATTAGGTATGTTCCATATTTGTGAATACAATTTGACATTGTTAATATAACATTGTATATGCAATTGGATCGTGGTAAAAAACAATTAAAATGTACATTTTTGTCATTACGTAATATTGTAATTGCGCATTGTTCTCAAATTTATAACTGATATCTCCATGCAATCGTAAAATCTATAAAAAAACTGGGAACATTACACATAGAAACATTCTAGGCCACACGTGTATAATCACACTTAAAAGACTGAACCATGAAGATCTCAAGAGCCTTGATATGAAATATTTTTTATATCATGAAAGTTATAATAAAAAAATAGAAGGCCTATCTATGGCCTATCAATGTACATGTATCAAAAACATATTTGATGTACATGTGCAAACAAAAGTACATCTGTCCTAAATCGCGCCCCTATACTCTAACTCCTGATTATACATAAAAATACATATTTGTCCTGGACTAACACATCAAAAATCTAACTTTCTCTTGTTTTTCCCGGACCCTGATGCTTTTGAATTTTCGGCTCTGTCTATGACCATTGTGCATCTCTTGCGACTGCAAATCAATGACTATTTCTTGATCTGGTAACTGAACTAGTACTGTCCATCAATAACAAAGTTTGAAAATTTAAAATATGACTCAATTGTAAATAAAACAAAGACTCACTGCATCCGTCGGGGGTATAGGTGCCTCTGCTGTCCTCCACCTTGCAGAGAGCCTCTCTGCAATGCTTCTTTGTGAATAAAAAAAATGTCAATTATCTCAAGAATTATCAACATGTACATGAATGAGAAAGTACTAATCAATTATGTAAAAAATGAACATGTCACCGAAAAACCATTTCTAGGGGATTACGCTAGGACTCTTCAGTAGTAAAAGGAGCCGTAGGTTGAACATCAACCTCAGTTGCGTGCACTAATGGACCAGGGTGTGGCTACATTCATCCATTAGAGGAAATTTGAGGTCTAAAATGGCCCTTATAAGAAAACGCACCAACAATAAATTTTGTGAGTTGGAATTCAAGAACCAATAGAATTTCAATAAAATGAGTCAACCATAATGGTTGAATTGACATATTTGTCATAAAAGAAAACTACTTTTTTTGTTCGTATTTTTAACATATCTTCCTGTGTTTTTACTCAAATTTCAAGTAGGAGAGCTCATTGGATTCCGCATCCAACGGGTACCCACACTGCATACTTTTGACGGACCCATCTACCCAAAAAACAAGAAATACCTGAAAAGACATGATGATGACATCATCAAAAAAATTTAGGTATTTCTTATTTTTGGGGTAGAGGGGTCCATCAAAAGTATGCAGTGTGGGTACCCGTTAGATGTGGAACTAAATTCTGTATCCAATGAACTCTCCTGCTCAGAATTTGAGTAAAAACACAGGGAGATATGTCGAAAATACAAACACAAAAAATAGTTTTTTTTTTTTCGTTCTTCCTCCAAAATTAATAACTATTATTTTATTATTTTCCTTAGGAGGCCCATTTTAAACCTCAAATTTTCTCTAACGAACTGATTAAATAGTTAGACATCGTGCATGTCCATAAATAATACAAATGAAATGTACAATTACAAATATTCAAGTAGATGTACCTCAGTGTGACTTATCCCTATTGTAGATGCAACATTGACCGCAACATCAACAATTCCACTAAGGTCTGGCACGGATGACTCTACATCCTAATGCTGTAAACATGCGAAAATAACATTAAGAAAAACCACTTGTGAAGTGAATTCATAGCTAACCAACAACTGCCATTGGAAGTGTGTACATTACCGTGGGATGAGTAGGTTGATCCTCATGCACACCCGCTCTGTTCAAGGAAGAGGGTCGTCTGGTGTAAACAACCCCCTTATCTATGTTTGGACTATGGTGAGATCCAAACCAAAGAGGCGGTGCAGGGATATGCGATGACGTCTTGTTGCACCTGCAACTTTTTTCCCAAAATTCAAAAAATTTCGGGACCCTCCTTTTGCTTATATTGACTTGATTTTCTTCTTCGATTTGATTTATTGACTCGACAAGAAAGACTGTTTCTAATTTCTGAAATGATCCACTTTTGGTTTTTTTACCTTTGAGTGTTTTTCAAGTGTTTAAATCGGAAGTTTTTTTTGCTTGCGCCCCGCCGTTGCGAAAGAATAATAAGCTCCAACTTCGTTATTCTTCTCCGATGCGTTGTCTTAATCGGCAGGGTTTTGGTTTTCACATCAGAACTTTTATTGATACTTTCCCCGCAGTTGTGGACGAAAAATCGCGAAGCTCCCCGATCGTCACTTTGAATTTTGAACCACGCGTTGTTGTTTTCGCCGATCTCTAAGTTTTGGGCTTCCGCCGTTGCAGATGGGAAAGTCATTATCCTTCCGTTCGTTTACTTGATTTCCCTTCGATATTTGCCAATAGCGGACGTTGATGTCCTTTACGGTTCCGCCGTTGCGGATCTTGTTTCCGCTATTGCTCCGACGATTAAGTCTTGCGAAGCTCCGATGTGGATAAGCTTTGCGGATAACTTGATGGTTTGGCCACCCGACGTTGCGGAAGGAAATATGCCTACGACCTCCCATCTTTTTCTTTCCGCCGTCCGATTTTTATTTCATTCCCCGCAGCACGTGGTTGACTATATATATTTGGGGACGGGTTTATTATTCTATTGTTGTAATTTGGACTGTTTTCGACTGTCGCTCTCGTGTGCTGGCATTTTCTGGAGCTTGGTCGGACCCTACTGTCCGTGTACGCTCATTCCAGGTGGCTTCAACTGTGGAAGCTTGACCGCCCTTCTGCCCGCTGTCCACGCAGCGTTGCCAGGTAGGCTCCTCATTGCATTATCCCATTTCATTCGAGTTTTTGGTTGATTTTTCTATGGTTGGGTTTTCCCATGGCCGTTTTACCTTTAGCCCCATTATTTGCTTGTATATATAGTTGGGGATTTGTATCATAACTGTCCGTGGTGGGGCGTTTTCACCCACAGGGTAGTTGCTTTACCGCGACCTTTTGTTAATGCAACCCTGCGCTTAGAGAATAGGGGGTTTGGTGCAGACGGCCGTTACACTGTCTGCACCAATCCGCCCTGTGTGATGATGTTTTGATGGGGGACGGTTTTTCATGGCTTTCCTTTGATGCTTGGACTAGTTTCCTCCATTTCATGCTGCCCGTATCCTTCAGACCAGTCATGTTTCACCGCGCTGTCCCGCGCGCCCGGTTCGCGGCCATTTTCGAATCCATGCCGGAGGAAGGGGATATATCACTGCATATAGGTATTATTGATCATAGATTGCATGGGTAGTATTTTGTTAAAGCACACCGTTCTTAGGGATGGAATAATTTCCACTGGGTTTTCCCGCGTGGCGCGATGATCATGGTGCCCGCAGATAGCCGGAGTTTTCTTCATTTCAATGTAAATTTGTTTCCCGCTCGAGATTGGTTAATAAAACTGTTTGGTATTAGACAACAGTGTTAGCTTGCACATATTTGCTTCATTTAAGTAATTTCTGTCATGTTAAACATAGATGAAGTGAAACACTACACTCTGTTGTTTCAATGTTTGCAACTTATCTGGAAATGGCTTAATGTTTATAATTGCATATATGACAGGAAGATTTCGAACTCGAAATGTCGAAGAGGCAAAAGAAGAAGGCTCCTGTGGTCGAGGAGGAGCTCGAAGTAGAAGTTGTCACCAAAACCGAGTACATCTATGAGGACAGCAAGTGCATATCTGGTGTAGAGCCCGAGTACTAATGGGGAGAGATATATAGATTGATCACATGCCGAGAGGTGCCTGATATGGGCTTGGAGGAGGAAGGCATTTACACCAACATAGAGAGATCTTCACTGATGAAGATTGCCACTAGACCAGAGCTCTTCCCATGCACTGAAGTGATTGGTTGGATTCTGCCCCGGGCAGATGTAACCACGATGATCCTGGAGAATGTTGAAAAATAGGGCTATGCTGCCTATAGCCCAGGATATGTAGCACTGGCCTACCACCTGCCAGAAGCACAAGTTTTTCTGTCTAACGATTGGTTAAATAACATTAGAATGGACCTTATTGAGACCCTTAAAAGAATGTTGTTATCAGGAAAACATTTCAGAACTAGGCCTACAGGAGAGTATGATACAGCAAGCTTCAGGGCCCCGTACAGGTTCATAGCTTTAATGCTTAACATGATTTTTGGGAGAGCTCACGGCACGTTCTTCAAATTGGAATGGATGCCAATTATTTTTTTATGTTTCCACCCAGGGGACCATTTTCAACTGGGCCAACATAGTATCAAACAGTCTTTCAGCGTGCATGGCCTCAGCTTTAGGAGGAGTGTCCCAAAAGAGGTAAGAATTTTATATGAGTTCCATACTCGTCGATTGTATATTGTGCAATCAACCTTTCCCTGGACTAAAGGTGCATCTGGGACAGGGAGAGGATGCATGTTTATGCTGCATACAAGCCACTATGGGCGCATAAATACCATAGTCATTACCGTGAGGTCTGCGAACAGTTCATCATGCCATTGTATACGCTCATTTTCCTGAAGGAGTGTGATTGCATGTCAGAAGAGGCGTTGCAAGTAATTGAAGAATATGCAGATTACTATTTGACTGAGGATGGCCTCTACTTCAGAATGTTTCGAGGTTCAAGAGCACCCTCCCTACTCCCCAAATATGCCACTGACTACATCATTCACAAGGAGGCAGTTAGGCAAGTCATCCTGGATGGCATAGGAAGCTTTTTGTTCGAAGATAAGAAGGCTGCCTATCCCCCTTTGCCTTTCAAGTTAGGAAGTTATAGGTTTACCAGGGTGAAGAAAGCAGATGAGTTTGTAGAAGAGTTGGAAAGGTTTCATTTTGGTGAGATGCCCTTCCATAGAAATGATTCTCACAGCAAAGTGGCTGAACACTGCAAAGAAAACAATGTCCATTTCGAATACACCCACCATTGGGATAGGGAAGAATCTGTCTTCCGCAGTGCTTTGAACATGACAGCCTTGAGGAGAAGGTTCAAGAAGAATATAACCACAAAAGGTGGGAAGGGACAGGATGAAAAAGCCAAAGCTGATGAAGAAGCAAGGAAAGGAAACGAGGAAGCCCAAAGGTTGGCACAAGAAGCTGCAGGGTGGTTGCAGGAAGAAGAGGAAGAGAAAAGAAAAGTTGCGCAAGAGGCAGCTAGAAAAGCAGAGGAAGATGCAAGGAATGAAGAAGAAGAAGCTTGATGAGGAGCTACAGAAGCAAGAAGCAGAGAGTCCAGAGCTAATGCAGACAGAGATAGAACAGTCAGCCACTGACACAGCTGGAGGACAGACCCAGGACATTGAAAACCCCAAGGTTCAGGACCCAGAAGTACCGACTGCTAGCACCCCTGGACAGTATGTGGTCCCTACACTGAAGCTGGTCCCCTTTGAACATAAGAAAGGGGAAGAAATACCTGATTTTAACACTGTTTTCTACGATAAGGAATGAAAGAGGATAGTGAAGAGAACAAAAAGGAAGGTTGAAACAGGAGGTCTGCCCAGGAAAATGATAACGGATACTCCCGTTGTATTTGGAACAGACCAAGATCCAAGGTTCACCATTAGAGCCGGAGCTGCACTGATTCAAGCTTCGAAAGATAATGTGGACAAAATTATGATAGACTTGGAGCAATCCAAGAGGTCCTCTGCTCAACTGAAGGACACATTGAGAAAGGAGAGAGAGGAAAGCAATGAGCTGAAAAGGAAATATGAGGACATGAAAAAAGAGATAAGGTATTCGAAGGATGAACTGCAGCTCCTCCAAGCAGAGAAACAAGTTAGGGAAAATACACAGGAGTGTCTGGAGAGAGTGCAGCAAGAGTATCAAGAGATTAGGGTGGAGAAGGAACAACTGCTGGGAAGGATAGAAGGCTTAGAGCTGCAAAGGACCACTTTGGAGGCAAGTGAGAAGCAAGCTCAAGATCAAAAGTTGAAGCTTCAAGAGCAGATCTCTTCTTTAACAACTGCTCTAGAAGAAGCAAGAGAGCAGCAGGTTGACCTCCAGCCCTTCAAGGAGCATGTGCTGGCACAAAAGGCCAAGATGCTTCAGCTGCAAACCGCCATAGAGGAAGAGAGATGTAAAGTTTTGCAAATAGATGGCTGATTAGAGGAAATTCTAGAGACTTCCTCTTATTTTGTTAATAGATTTTAGGACGTCATAGAAGTCCTGACAGCAAGAATGACAAGGACGAAAAATAATAAGGAAACTCCTGCAGAGCTGCCCTCGAAAGATCGGTGAATCCTTCAGCGGGATTATGACTTATTAGAATTCGCTATAAACACAGTAGAAGATTTTTAAAAGGCTGTTAGGAAGACAAAAGGAGCATGCTCAGAATTCTTCAGAAGGCTCCTGATTACATATAACCGGTGTCAAGTAGAAGCCGAGCAGAGGCTAGAGGTTTTTCCTGACCAGATCTTGAAGAGTGAAGTAGATCATTCCGCCATCAATGTGCAGCTATTGGAGGACCAGCTTCATTTGAGTGCAGCCAGAATTGAGGCCATCAAGAACCAAGCTGCTAAGTTCGAGATAAACATTCAATTCTTGGAACCTTGTGCATTTGAAGGCATTACCTCTGAAGCTTTGGCGTGGAAGAAATTTTTGAATACCCAAGTGGGGCCCTCCTCATGAATGATCATTCACTTTTGTAATGTGTAACGATTTTGTAAAGATTTGAGGAAAGTGAAATTTTGGGAGGCGAAGAGTTGGGAAACCCATGGGTCATTTGTGGGCAGCCCAACAGTCTCATCCTTTTGTATAAATATAGGAAACTTAGAAGAACATGGGGCTTTTTCCCAGTTAGACATGAAAAGCGATATTGTAAGAAGAACTACTTTTTTTTGCAATAAAGAATTATTGTTTGCCTGTTGGAGAAAGATTGGTGGGACTTTCAAATGTTATGCTGTGGATTGCGGAAAGATGAACTATTTTGTTTTTCCAGCTTTTGTCCATAAACCGTGAGATCGTTCTAACTCTCAGAGCCTATGTTCTTGTTTGAATGTTTTCTGGTTCATTCTGTGGATTTACCACCATGAGTAATGTATGTTGTTCATAAACAATTGGCTATCTGATTGTCTAAATATCTCTAATCGTTCATGTGTTGTAGGAAGGAATATCATCTATCTGTAATTTCTCTTTATAATGCATACACAATACACATTACTCATAAATAAGTTACAATTTTGCTCCCCGGGGATAGATAGATAGATAGATAGATAGATAGTTTTATTTTATTACTGCACATGTGATTGAGATGCTTGTGAGTTCTAAGACGAGAGGTAAGAACCTACGCATCACGTTGTGACTGCTCCTTGCATCCTTATCACCCTGTAGAGTTAAATAGGCACTTGCATATCATATTTAAGTCAAAAAATACAAAAATACACGGTGGACCGGGCCGCAACCGGTAAAACCCTTGTTTTTGTTACTTGACCTACGGTAGCCAGACCGCAAACTTGACGGATTCCCTACACCAAACAATCATGGGCTAGTTGGGAACGTTGACTGGGGAGAATCCCTTTCTATTGTCGCCTGTGAATTTCCAGGCCTCAACAGTTTCTGGCGCTAGAAGGAGGACCGCCAGTACATGGCTGGACGTGGAAACTTATTTTCCCAAGATTACCCCACCATCAGATATTTTTAAGCTTTTGACCTAACCCAAGTACTTACAGGCTTTGTTTTTGCCCTTGAAGCGAGTGAGCCCGTTTTCACCTTACGTTGCTCTTTGCTCAGACTCCTGTTAGTTCACCTTTGCTCATGGCTGGTATAAATGTGAATCACCGAATCCACCAACTGCCAGCTTGGAGAGCTAGATCACCTTTGAACCTCACACCTCCTTTGCATAACCTACCTCAAGCCTTTGATAAGCTGCTGCCCAAGTTTGACCCCGATGCAAAGACTGCGGTAGATGATCACTTGCAAAGTTTCTATTTAGTAGTAGAATGGTTAAGGGCTGGGGAGTATGAAGATGTTATCTGTAGACTGTTCCCTCACACCCTTAAAGGAGGAAAAGCATCCTGGTATTTCAGTTTGCCTGCAAACTCTATTCCTGATTGGGACACTTTCGAAAGGATTTTCAGAGGTAAGTACTCAGCCCAAAAGACACATGCCTCACTAATGAAAGGTCTTGGTTTGTTAAAAAAAGAGAAGGATGAGAAGGTGCAGCAATTTACTCAAAGGTTTTCAGCATACCTAAAGAACTTTTCTGAAGCTGACAGACCCTCAGACAAGGTCCTAATTGGATATTATACCTCAGCCCTAGGACCTGAGCTAGCCATGTTTGCCAAGATGAAAGCCAGACCTACGCTGGTAGAGACTTATGAAGAAGCAGAAAGGGTAGAGGCTGAAAAAGAGAGTATAGCAGACTATCCCGATCTACCTAAAAAGAAAACTACCATGAAAAAAGCCTTATTGTTGTCTAAACCTAAAGAGGAACAATCACATGATTTTCAAGGAATGCTAAAAATGATTCAGAAACTATCCAACTGAATAATAGATTTGGAGAAAGAAAGGGAAGTTCAGAAAACTTACAAACCCCACTACCAAAAAAGAGAGGATAGCAACCAATTGTAAATACCTCCACTAGCATCAATGAACATAACATAGGTAGGGGGGACAATTTCTGCACTTTTCACCAGCAACCCCATTCTAAAAACAATTGTCCTCAATGGTTAAATTCAATGACATTGGTGATGAATAAGTTGTTGAACTCTAAATTGACTAAAGACAGTAGTAAAGAAGAAGAGAAGAACCAGACCATAAAAAAACAAGATAATGATACCATGTTCTTATGGAATGGTGTCTCGCTTTTCAACACAAAAGAGAATGCTCTTAAATCTGAATGCACACCAACAGCAACAAAAGATATGGACCTAACAATTAAAGACAATGCAATAATTTCGAAGATTAAAAAATTGCAAGAGAAGGTCAAGAGACAGATTGGTGTAAATGTTAAAGATAAAACACCTAAAGTCACTACTGTCAACCAGGAAACCGAACCAATCGGTGAACCTGTCAAACTTGTGGAAGAACAGGCAGGTGTTGATCAAGGAGACACTGAAGAAATCAAGGAGCTTAAAGAAGATATACCCACTCAAAACCAACCGGGAGAAGAAGACATAGAACTAGGTTGGGAAGAAAAAGATGAAACCCCGCCTTTTCTTTTGACCCTAGAAATGCTGAATCATAATGTGCATAATTGCTTGGTAGACTCTGGATCATTGGTAAATGTTATGCCACTTGAGGTTTGCAAAAATATTAATGGACAGCCAGAGTCCACAGCATGGGAAGTAGTGCAATTAGATAGCACAGGTGTCAAAGTAGTGGGAGAAATGAAAAATGTTCTCATTCGATTTTCTGCAAATAACAAGATATGTCAATTTATTGACATTATGGTGGCTGACATACCGGGTGGATATGGGCTTATTCTCAACCGAGATTGGTCTGCCAGATTAAAAGGTTATTTTGCTTCAGATTGGTCTCATTTATTGTTACCTCTCAAGGGTACCCCAAATCAGATTAAAATTTTGAGAGAACCTTACATGAAACACACTGTCACTAAGCTAGGAGCAGGTAATGAGTCTACAAATTATGTCCTAGGAAATTATCTAACTGATCTTAAACTAAGACATCATACCCTAAGAAAGGTCGGTTCTATGATTGACAATCAGCTTGAGCTCCTTCAACTTCCTTAGGCTGATAAAGATGACGGTAGATTAGTAGACATGGTTTCGATTTCAAAAATGGTACACTTAGACCATGGATAGGTTTTTGGGCCTACAATACAGCCTAGCCCTTTAACTCATTGGACTGGAAATTTTTTAGGGCAGGCACACATTTTCTTTTCTTTTTGCTTTGTACATAAATAAATTGATGTTGTTTTTTCATTAATGCTTGATACTGTTTTCTTTTGGGTTTATTGCTTTGATGTTGTTTTTCTTTTAGTTTTAATGCTTTGTTGCTAGTTCTTTTTGTTTTTTGAATAAAGAGGCAAACTGTTGGTTGCAATGGAAACATCAGGATTCTTAATTAACTGAAATCTTGAGCAAAAGACTGAGCTTTTAAAACGTAGAATGTCTTCTAGTAGCAGTGTTCCTATTTGGCCATGCATTCATTGAAGTCCTGCTTAAACCCTGTAAATAACTCAGAATTAACAGGTCTGGAATACTATTTCGAGGCTCCATCTATTTCACATCTAAAATGTCCAAGGAAGTGACAGCAAAGGACCCACGGAAAGGAAGCAAGGTAAACAGTATATCATATATAAATGATCCCATGCCATGATTTCAGAAAAGCTAAAAAGCTATCAAGAGTCAAAACTCCTTAAAGAAACTATACATATCAAAGCAAAGTATCAAAAGCATGAATTTCAAATTGCCAAAAGTTCCTCTCCGTCCGTGAGATGGAAAGTAAATTCTTCTCTCACACAAAAGGACACTATGGATAGAGGAGCCTGAATAAAATTTAGAAAGAAAGGCAGATGGAGGACTCAAAAGAACTAAAGTTCAAATGGCACAAAAGTGCAGTTGGCATGGGAATGAGGAACAAAATGATAATGTTGTTTGCTATCTGTTACAATCATGTGGTGTCCAAGCTGGAAACTACCTAAGGACGAGTAAAATAAATCTCACTTATCAGGCTTCAAAAGAGTTATTCAGACTTGCAAATATTTCTGATGTTACCATTTCCCAAAGAATGGACTACTTCTCAATGATTTAAACGCATACGTTGCCCAGCTTAGGAATACAAGCATCTAGAAGATTTCAACTCTTATCCAAACGGTATTGCACTGGGAGGAAGTTAAGTCAGAAATCTGGGGTTCACCAAGTAGTCGCCAATTGTTGCAGCGTCAACTTTTTTCCCAAAATTCAAAAAATTTCGGGACCCTCCTTTCGCTTATATTGACTTGATTTTATTCTTCGATTTGATTTAATGACTCTTCAAGAAAGACTGTTTCTAATGCCTGAAATGATCCACTTTTGGTTTTTTTGCCTTTGAGTGTTTTTCAAGTGTTTAAATCGGAAGTTTTTTCTGCTTGCGCCCCGCCGTTGCGGAAGAATAATCAGCTCCAACTTCGTTATTCTTCTCCGATGCGTTGTCTTAATCGGCTGGGTTTTGGTTTTCACATTGGAACTTTTATTGATACTTTCCCTGCAGTTGCGGACGAAAAATCGCGAAGCTCCTCGATCGTCGCTTTGACTTTTGAACCCCGCGTTGTTGTTTTCACCGATCTCTAAGTTTTGGGCTTCCGCCGTTGCGGATGGAAAAGTCACTATCCTTCTGTTCGTTTACTTGATTTCCCTCCGATCTTTGCCAATAGCAGACGTTGATGTCCTTTACGGTTCTGCCGTTGCGGATCTTGTTTCCGCTATTGCTCCGACGATTAAGTCTTGCGAAGCTCCGATGTGGATAAGCTTTGTGGATAACTTGATGGTTTGGCCACCCGACGTTGCGGAAGGAAATATTCCTACGACCTCCAATCTTTTTATTTCCGCCGTCCGATTTTTATTTCGTTCCCCACAGCATGTGGTTGACTATATATATTTGGGGTCGGGTTTATTATTCTGTTGTTGTAATTTGGACTGTTTTCGACTGTGGCTCTCGTGTGCTGGTGTTTTCTTGAGCTTGGTCGGACCCTGCTGTCGGTGAACGCTCATTCCAGGTGGCTTCAACTGTGGAGGCTTGACCTCCCTTCTACCCGTCGTCCACGTAGCGTTGCCAGGTAGGCTCCTCATTGCATTATCCCATTCCGTTCGAGTTTTTGGTTGATTTTTCTACGGTTGGGTTTTCCCACGGCCGTTTTACCTTTGGCCCCATTATTTGCTTGTATATATAGTTGGGGATTTGTATCATAACTGTCCGTGGGGGGGCGTTTTCACCCACAAGGTAGTTGCTTTACCACGACCTTTTGTTAATGCAACCCTGCGCTTAGAGAATAGGGGGTTTGGTGCAGACGGTCGTTACGCTGTCTGCACCAATCCGCCCTGTGTGATGATGTTTTGATGGGGGACGGTTTTTCATGGCTTTCCTTTGATGCTTGGACTAGTTGCCTCCATTTCATGCTGCCCGTATCCTTCAGACCAGTCGCGTTTCACCGCGCTGTCCCGCGCGCTCGGTTCGCGGCCGTTTTCGAATCCATGCCGGTGGAAGGAGATATATCACTGCACATAGGTTTTATTGATCATAGATTGCATGGGTAGTATTTTGTTAAAGCACACCGCTGTTAGGGCTGGAATAATTTCCACTGGGTTTTCCTGCGCGGCGCGATGATCATGGTGCCCGCAGATAGCCGGAGTTTTCTTCATTTCAATGTAAATTTGTTTCCCGCTCGAGATTGGTTAATAAAACTGTTTGGTATTAGACAACAGTGTTAGCTTGCACATATTTGCTTCATTTAAGTAATTTCTGTCATGTTAAACATAGATGAAGTGAAACACTATACTCTGTTGTCTCAATGTTTGCAACTTATTTGGAAATGGCTTAATGTTTATAATTGCATATATGACAGGAAGATTCTGAACTTGAAATGTCGAAGAGGCAAAAGAAGAAGGCTCCTGTGGTCGAGGAGGAGCCCGAAGTAGAAGCTGTCACCAAAACTGAGTACATCTATGAGGACACCAAGTGCATATCTGGTGTAGAGCCCGAGTACCAATGGGGAGAGATATATATTGATTGATCACGCGCCGAGAGGTGCCTGATATGGGCTTGGAGGAGGAAGGCATTTACACCAACATAGAGAGATCTCCACTGATGAATATTGCCACCAGACCAGAGCTCTTCCCATGCTCTGAAGTGATTGGTTGGATTCTGCCCCGGGCAGATGTAACCATGATGATCGTGGAAAATGTTGAAAAACAGGGCTATGCTGCCTATAGCCCAGGATATGTAGCACTGGCCTACCACCTGCCAGAAGCACAAGTTTTTTTGTCTGACGATTGGTTAAATAACATTAGAATGGACCTTGTTGAGACCCTTAAAAGAATGTTGTTATCAGGAAAACATTTCAGAACCAGGCCTACAGGAGAGTATGATACAACAAGCTTAAGGGCCTCGTACAGGTTCATGGCTTTAATGCTTAACATGATTTTTGGGAGAGCTCACAACAGGTTCTTCAAATTGGAATGGATGCCAATTATTTTTTTATGTTGCCACCCAGGGGATCATTTTCAACTGGGCCAACATAGTATCAAACAGTCTTTCAGCCTGCATGGCCTCAGCTTTGGGAGGAGTGTCCCAAAAGAGGTCAGAATTTTATATGAGTTCCATACTCATCGATTGTATATTGTGCAATCAACCTTTCCTTGGACTAAGGTGCATCTGGGACATGGAGAGGATGCCTGTTTATGCTGCATACAAGCCACTATGGGCGCATAAATACCATAGTCATTACTGTGAGGTCTGCAAACAATTCATCATGCCATTGTATACGCTCATTTTCCTGAAGGAGTGTGATTGCATGTCAGAAGAGGCGTTGCAAGTAATTGAAGAATATGCATATTACTATTTGACTGAGGATGGCCTCTACTTCAGAATGTTTCGAGGTTCAAGAGCACCCTCCCTACTGCCCAAATATGCCACTGACTACATCATTCACAAGGAGGCAGTTAGGCAAGTCTTCCTGGATGGCATAGGAAGCTTTTTGTTCAAACATAAGAAGGCTGCCTATCCCCCTTTGCCTTTCAAGTTAGGAAGTTACAGGTTTACCAAGGTGAAGAAAGCAGATGAGTTTGTAGAAGAGTTGGAAAGGTTTCATTTTGATGAGATTCCCTTCCATAGAAATGATTCTCACAACAAAGTGGCTGAACACTGCAAAGAAAACAATGTCCATTTCGAATACACCCACCATTGGGATAGGAAAGAATCTGTCTTCCGCAGTGCTTTGAACATGACAGCCTTGAGGAGAAGGTTCAAGAAGAAGATAACCACAAAAGGTGGGAAGGGACAGGATGAACAAGCCAAAGCTGATGAAGAAGCAAGGAAACGAAACGAGGAAGCCCAAAGGCTGGCACAAGAAGCTGCAGGGTGGTTGTAGGAAGAAGAGGAAGAGAAAAGAAAAGCTGCACAAGAGGCAGCTAGAAAAGCAGAGGAAGATGCAATGAATGAAGAAGAAGAAAAGAAGAAGAAGCTTGATGAGGAGCTACAAAAGCAAGAAGCAGAGAGGCCAGAGCTGACGCAGACAGAGATAGAACAGTCAGCCACTGACACAGTTGGAGGACAGACCTAGGACATTGAAAACCCCGAGGTTCAGGACCCAGAAGTACCGTCTGCTAGCACCCCTGGACAATATGTGGTCCCTACACCAAAGTTGGTCCCCTTTGAACAGAAGAAAGGGGAAGAAATACCTGATTTTAACATTGTTTTCTACGACAAGGAAAGAAAGAGGATAGTGAAGAGAACGGAAAGGAAGGTTGAAACAAGAGGTTTTCCTGGGAAGATGATAACGGATACGCCCGTTGTATTTGGAACAGACCAAGATCCAAGGTTCACCATTAGAGCTGGTGCTGCACTGATTCAAGCTTCGGAAGATAATGTGGACAAAATTATGACAGACTTGGAGCAATCCAAGAGGTCCTCTGCTCAACTGAAGGACACATTGAGAAAGGAGAGAGAGGAAAGCAATAAGCTGAAAAGGAAATATGAGGACATGAAAAAAGAGATAAGGTCTTCGAAGGATGAACTGTAGCTCCTCCAAGCAGAGAAACAAGTTAGGGAAAATACACAATAGTGTCTGGAGAGAGCGCGGCAAGAGTATCAAGAGCTTAGGGTGGAGAAGGAACAGCTGTTGGGAAGGATAGAAGGCTTAGAGCTGCAAAGGACCACTTTGGAGGCAAGTGAGAAGCAAGCTCAAGAACAAAAGTTGAAGCTTCAAGAGCATATATATTCTTTAACGACTGCTCTAGAAGAAGCAAGAGAGCAGCAGGTTGACCTCCAGCCCTTCAAGGAGCATGTGCTGGAACAAAAGGCCAAGATGCTTCAGCTGCAAACTGCCATAGAGGAAGAGAGATGTAAAGTTTTGCAAATAGATGGCCGATTAGAGGAAATTCTAGAGACTTCCTCTTATTTTGTTGATAGATCTTAGGACGTCATGGAAGTCCTGACAGCAGGAATGACAAGGATGGAAAATAATGAGGAAACTCCTCCAGAGCTGCCCTTGAAAGATCGGCTAGCCCTTCAATGGGATTATGACTTATTAGAATTCGCTATAAACACAGCAGAAGATTTTAAAAAGGTTGTTAGGAAGACAGAAGGAGCATGCTCAGAATTCTTCAGAAGGCTCCTGATTACATATAACCTATGTCAAGTAGAAGCCGAGTAGAGGCTAGAGGTTTTTCCTGACCACGACTCATTTGTGGAAATTTTGCAGAGGAGGTATCAAGAGGAAGAAGCTAAAGTACAGCACATTAAGTTCCTTGACGACCAGATCTTGAAGAGTGAAGTAGATCATTCCGCCATCAGTGTGCAGCTATTGGAGGACCAGCTTCGTTTGAGTGCGGCCAGAATTGAGGCCATCAAGAACCAAGTTGCTAAGTTCAAGGTAAACATTCAATTCTTGGAACCTTGTGTGTTTGAAGGCATTTCCTTTGAATCTTTGGCGTGGAAGAAATTTTTGAATACCCAAGTGGGGCCCTCCTCATGAATGATCATTCACTTTTGTAATGTGTAACGATTTTGTAAACATTTGAGGAAAGCGAAATTTTGGGAGGCGAAGAGTTGGGAAGCCCATGGGTCATTTGTGGGCATCCCAATAGTCTCATCCTTTTGTATAAATATAGGAAACTTAGAAGAACATGGGGCTTTTTCCCAGTTAGACATGAAAAGCGATATTGTAAGAAGAACTATTTTTTTTTGCAATAAAGAATTATTGTTTGCATGTTGGAGAAAGATTGGTGGGACTTTCAAATGTTATGCTGTGGATTGCGGAAAGATGAACTATTTTGTTTTTCCAGCTTTTGTCCATAAACCGTGAGATCGTTCTAACTCTCAGAGCCTATGTTCTTGTTTAAATGTTTTCTGGTTCATTCTGTGGATTTACCACCATGAGTAATGTATGTTGTTCATAAACAATTGGCTATCTGATTGTCTAAATATCTCTAATCGTTCATGTGTTGTAGGAAGGAATATCAGCTATCTGTAATTTCTCTTTATAATGCATACACAATACATATTACTCATAAACAAGTTACAATTTTGCTCCCCGGGGATAGATAGATAGTTAGTTTTATTTTATTACTGCACATGTGATCGAGATGCTTGTGAGTTCTAAGACAAGAGGTAAGAACCTGCGCATCACGTTGTGACTGCTCCTTGAATCCTTATCACCATGTAGAGTTAAATAGGCACTTGCATATCATACTTAAGTCAAAAAATACAAAAATACACGGTGGACCGGGCCGCAACCGGTAAAACCTTTGTTTTTGTTACTTGACCTACGTTAGCTGGACCGCAAACCGGACAGATTCCCTACACTAAATAGTCACGGGCTAGTTGGGAACGTTGACTGGGGAGAATCCCTTGCTGTTGTCGCCTGTGAATTTCTAGGCCTCAACATGTCTGCAGTCATAAAGTGTTACCATAGTTAGACATGGATTTGAATGGATAGAATAATATGTACTGAAAAACTAACATGTTGTAATATACTTACCCCTGCCTGGGACATATCTCCACCATGGGAGTGATCGCTTCCATCAATTTATTGCTCCTCTTCAGATGCTAATAGCATCTGCAAGTTTAAAAATTATAAATATTAGAAATCTATAAAGGAGTGTACAGTAAGAAATTTAAATAATTCGAACAAGATTCAGTCATAACCCATGTACTTACATTCTTCAAGTAATCGTAAATTCCACCTTGGACTATGTCGTTGATATCAACGTCTCCAACATCACATTCTAAGTGGGGTTCCTGCAACTTCAAAAATTGTAAATATTAGACAATTTAATAAATTAATAAAGACTAACACATGCATTAACAAAATTATATGTAATAACAAAATGACAAGTGTTTAAATATTACCTCAATGGTGGTTGCTTGGGCCTTGGGTACAACCACACCGGGTGCAGTACCACCCCCGTGAGAGGCATCAATCTCCTGCAAGGGTAAATATTGCATATATTACGAATCTTTTAATATGTTACATATAGTATGGAAAAATTAAAAATTGAACAATAACATAGTTTTAAAACAATGTCCTTACCTGACCACCAGTCATCGTAGTGGTACCATGTCTTGGTCCAGGACCATAACAGGGTCCCCCACACGATGTGCACACGTGTGGCTCGCTCTGAGGCACATGGGATGTCGGTCTATCAGCACCAATAGATGTCCCTCCACCAATAGAAGCTGGTGGTTGTACACCAACAGAGGAAGAGGGCGCTCTCTGGTCAATAGTGGCCGTGTGTCGAGAGACCATCTCAGCTAGAGTAAAAAATGCCTCCTGTGTCTGGGCAACCATGTCAAGTGTAGGAGGGATCTCTGCCCTCGGTAGCTTGGCACGGGGTGCAAGTATCTGTGGATTGGCATCTCTATGCCTAACATTGGGTCCGTGTTGGGGCATCCCCCTACCAACTCCATGGAAGCCCAACATGTCAAAATAGTTGACATGTTTCCCCATCACAAACTCTGAATACAATTTTCGCAGGAAGTACATCGATACTTCCCTATTGTTATGAGGGGGAATGTCAAAAACCATGTACCACCTATCCATCCAATTGTCTCTGATGGGTGGAAAGGTGCACCACTCAATAGAAATATGTGGCCTGTTGATCTCTGGAATGTCATCCGTCCCAGGCAGTCTAAACAATGAATAGATGTGTTGTTTTTTTTATTTTGAGCTTTTTTACCTCGTTGTAACTTAACCCATCAGCATATTGTTGTATTTTTCTCTCCCTGTAAGATGCGATGCTATACAAAGCATCATTCGATCTTGCGATCATATCAACAATAGACAACAAAGAATCTGACAAGGAGAGACGGAGCTCATCTCCACCTCTTCAAGCAGAACCAATCTCTCTCAAATGGGCAATAAACCTCAGTATCTCCGCATTGTTATCCATAGTAGCCACTGCAATCATAAATACAAATAAAATATCATTAGAGATATAAACACATGATATAATGACATATCTAGGCACTGAAAACTATATAACTAATGTACGACAAATAACAACATATAAACTAAATCTATCATGTAAATTTAAAAATTGATCTTGAATTTTACAGTAAAGAATTTAAACATTTAACATTTTTTCATTTCATATTTATGTCCTAAATTCAAGTATTAATTCCAATTTTTAAGTATGCATGTGTACATAAAGTGTCTTGAGTGCATATGTTGATTACAAAGTTCCTCTAGCTTATTTTAAGGCTTGGATTATGAAGTTTCGTCGAAATTGTGAGGTGTTGACTAGCCTTCGCAGGACCAGCTCCCAGATTGCGGGTAGAGGCAACTAGACCCTAGAATAGGCGGCATAATGTGCTGTTGATGAATAAAATCCTAGTATAGGCAACGATTTTGTTAGATATGTAATTATTTGTTGTAGTGTGATGTTTTTTGGACTCCAAAGTCTATTTAGCAGATCTTGATGGATTTTATGGTTGCAAGGGTTCCACTGGATTATATCATGTATGATAGTATGTGATTGGCATGTTTAATCAAATACATCAACCTACCTATGTATCTTCACGTTCATAGAGTCTATTGTTGAACTTTGTTGTCTTGACCTTAACCAAAAAGTACCCTTCGTTCAAGACGAAATATTTGTTAAAAGCACGGGAAGCTTCTATACCTTATTTTAACACTTGGATTGAGAAGTTTTTTCAAAACTATAAGGTGTTTATTGATGTTCTTGGAAGAGCGACTTCGATATTTCGGATAGAGGCAAGGGATTTACCATGTTTGTTTATGTATTTTAGGAGAATATATGAATTCTACTTGATTATTTTTTAGTTGTATGCAAGCTTGCAACATAATTGACAAACTTTGCATATTTGTTAATTTTGGTTTGGATTCACAATAGTGAAGTTTGTTTGTTTTTTATGAGTTAATTGGGGTTTTGGTTTACATTGGGCATGTAAATTATTAATGCAAACTTGCAATGTGCTTTGCAAACTTTGCATATTTGTGTATTTTGGTATGGATTCACAAGGATCCTTGTGAATATGGATATGGAAATAGTGAAATTCATTTGTTTTTTGAGATAATTGGGGTTTTGGTTTCCATTGGGCATGGGAATTTTGGTAAATAATCAAAATTATTTATTTTTTATGATTAAATTGGGGAATTGGTTTCAATTGGCCAATTATATTGGGGTTCTTGTTTCCATTGGCCAATTCCATTGGGGTTTTTGTTTCCATTGGCCATAATGTAATTTATTTTGGTTAAAATTTTCAATTTAGGGCAAATAAATTGATGAACAAAGAGAAAAAAACATGAAAAGAAATGAGGGAAATACCTCACAAATAGGAGGTTTATCCAAAGGTGGAGATGGATGGCTTTGGCACACCCAAAAACGCGTTCGCCCAGTCGAGATTTGCTCCAAAGTAGTCCAATAGCCGTGGGATGAGGCGAAAAAGACGCGCTCGACCTATTTTAAAAAAAACAGGCTTTCCAAAACACGCACGCGATTTTGTTCACTAAAACGAAGGCGTGATTTGCTTAAATAAAATGGAGGCTCGATTTGGTTTACTATCCTAATTGGCATGCCTGTTGGCAGCCTCGGGACTAGGCTTGGCAGGTTCAGGATTACTTGGGATGATTTCTTTTTTTTGGATCAAGAGTGATTGACTTCACTCCACCATTGCATCTAAAAGGTCCCTCAACTTCTTCCACACACATTGGAACAATCTTTTCTCATAATCAAAATGTGTATAACTCTGAATTTCAATATCACATAATAAACTTCTGTTAATACGATCAAGTTGATGTTATAACTTGCAATTCATCTCATAATCTCATCCTTCTGTTTATATGATTAAGTTGATATGATAATTTGCAGTTCATCTTAATCCCATTTGAGGATATTTCGTGAATCAATAAAAGTTGGCGCACAATATTTTTTTATTTTGAACCTGGGAAATACAGAGCTATAACTCTCTATTTATTAGTCACATGTTGGGAAGTCTACTTTAAGTGTGACAAAGGCTTGAGATTTCTCTAACATTGGCTTTGTTTAAGCTTGTTTAATGTAGCATTGTTAAAACCTATTATAAGGTGTAAATGCACAAGATTCGACTAGCCCAAGTTCGAAACGTCGAAATCAGCATTTGAAGTATATTGTCGTTTTCGCTTGGCTTTCCAAGTGGCATGGGACTGTAAAGGCAAGAAAGGTCGGAGTAGATGTATGCACTAATTGCAGATAAAGATGGAATCAATTGGTTGTTCGAAATAAGGTGGAGACAAACACATGGCAATGCCACAAAACATAAATGCGACAATCTTCATTCTGAAATCAAACATGGATCAGACAAATGAGGTTTATGTTTGCAATGTTGACGGTTTATTTATACTGATAAGCCAATAAAACTTAAATCGGGCTAACAAGGATTGTGTTTGAAATAGCAGCAAGTTATTGATAGATTGTATTAAAGGGAGTTACTTGGAATAAATTGTGAGGTGATATTTGTAGACATTAAATGTATCTCTCGTCCACGCGACTACTGCTCCCCTACTTTCTATTCTATTTTGGGGTAAATAGTTACTCCAACTGGCGCTACTGAAGTACCCGTCGCTATCTCCTATCTTGTAGTTTGTACCACAAATTCTTCAACGGTTGAAACAATTAGCTTTACAATTGGTGTTGTCACCCTTGCCTCTACTTGCTTTGGTGTTGCTTCCACTGAATAATCAAAGGTAAGGTCGTTGAGAATTTCAGGCACATCCAAGCTATTTCAAATAAAAAGCTATCAATAAGAAGGGGAAGAAGGATGGTCTTGGTGGTAACAAAGATGGAATCTAGAATTCTATTATCAAAGAAGGAAACAAATTGTGCGTACCCCACCAAAGCTAGGGTGTACAAGGTTGGTTTGCACAACTTTGACAGAAACCCGGGTAGGATGGGGACATAATCAAGGACTACAAACTCCAAACAAGTCAATCCATGGAGATCTCCTAAGCCTGTCATACAATGTTGGTTTCAACAAAACTTCAAAGGGAAACTAGAGTATGGCAGGTGTCGAGAGCATAATCAAGGACTGAATCGGTCTCCTTCATATAGCTAAGAGTAGGAACAAACAATATGGCAAAGAGCCAAGTGGTTATTACAAAAATGACATCTAAGCAAAGGCAATTGGGACTAGTAAATCATCATCTAAGGAGAAGCCAACTTCCTCATAATTCTTCTAAATGAGAGTGAAGTTAGAATTTAGAAAGCTATATTGGGTATGTGCAAGAAGTTGAGGGTCTCTTTTGGCGCATTAGAAAACAGAAAAAACAAACATCCATCAACTTGCATGGATATTTTGAGACACTTACACAATGAATCTTGCGATCAGTTAAAAACAAGAAATGTAGGAAATTGAATGACCTTTCCAAATATATAATTTTTTTCTACTGAAAATGTTGTTAACTATATAAAGTTAGATATTTTTTAATGGGCACTTTTTATTTTTGGGACAAATTATAAGGTATATGTTTTTGTGGGTGTAGCGTCTGAGTGTCTAAATGATGGAATAAACTTACGAAAACTGGTATAGATATAGAGAACATATAGGACTAGTGCACGACTATTTTTCCAATAATAAAAATAATATTTTTAAATTTGTTTTTAATTATCTAAGAGATCAAACCTCAAAAATGGTACGTCAATTGTGGGTGCAGCATTTGAATGTCTTAATGCAATTATTTGGAAGTGGGTTTTTTATAGCATGTAGAGGTTGGTGTTCTTTAGTGCACCATACAATTTTTTTTAAATGGTTGAGAAACGAAAGAGATATGGACAAAACACTAACAATGTGTTTTTTGAGTTGAGGAGCGATGACAAAAGATAAATAAGAAAAAAATAGAAAAAATTATGTATTCTTGTTAAAATTTACATATTTAAAATCTGCAAAAAACCATATCTGTTTCTAAAATCTCATAAAAAATGGAGCTATGCAGCATAATCAGACGAACCGCTAAACATGAGCATATTGGAAATTTGGATATAATGCTGAATTAGCCATGGTTTATCATACTCCAAGACATAGGCTTGTTGAATCCGAAGCAAAGTACAAAGCAGACACATAGGCATAGGAATTACATGAAAGCATGGGTGGA
>LPNX011153487.1:615495-719047 GCA_001517045.1 Pseudotsuga menziesii | reverse complement strand
CAATTCCCCCATGGGGTATGAACATGTGATATGATACAATAAAGCTTCCCGAAAGCAAGACTGAAGGCTCTCTGAAGTCCGAACAAGTTATCCCTGTCCAGTTCACCAGGCTCACTTGATAGGAAACCACTAAGTACAACTTAGGTGGTAACATGGCCCAATCCACCGTATATATTTTTGTATTTTGATTTAAAATATGATATGCAAGTGCCTACTTAACAATGAAGGGCGATAAGGATGTAAGGGGTCGTCACAATGTGACGCGCAGGTTCTTACCTCTCGTCTTAGTACCCACAAGCATCTAAATCACATATGTAGGAATGAAATAAACTATCTATCTATCTATCTATCTATCTATCCCCGGGGAGCCAAATTGTGATTTATTTATGAGTACTATGTATTGCTCACGCATTATAAATAGAAATTGCAGATAGCTGATATTCCTACCTCTAACACATGAACGATTAAAAATATTTCAACACTCAGATAGCTAATTGTTTTCTAAACAACATACATTACTCATAGTGGTAATTCCACAAAATAAACCAGAAATCATTTAAACAAGAACATAGGTTCAGAGAGTTAGAACGATCTCATGGTTAATGGACAAAAGCTAGAAAAACAAAATAGTTCATCTTTCAGCCATCCACAGCATAACATTTGGAAATCCCACCAATCTTTCTCCAACAGGAAAACCATATTTATTTATTGCAAAGAGAAATAGTTATTTTTACAATATCGTTTCTATGTCTGACTGGGGAAAAAAAACCCTTTTTCCCTCTAAGTCTTTTACATTTATACAACAAGGTGAGATTGTTGGGCTGCCCAAAAGTGACCTTTGGACTTCCCAACTCCTCGTTTCCCAATGTTTCACTTTTCTTAAATGTTTTTACAAAATCGTTACAAATTAAAAAATGACCAATCCTTCACGAGGAGGGTCCCACTTGGGTGTCTAGAAACTTCTTCCATGCTGAAGCTTCAGAGGCAATGCCCTCAAATGCACAGGGTTCCAAAAAATGAATGTTGATTTCAAATTTTACAGCCTGGTTCTTTATAGCCTCAACTCTGGCTATGCTCAACCGAAGCTGGTCCTCCAAAAGCTGCACACTAATGGTTGAGTGGCCTACTTCGCTTCTCAGAATCTGGTCATCAATGGCCTTAATGTGTTGCATTCTTGCTTCTTCATCCTAATATCTCTTCTACAACATCTCCACAAATGAATTGTGGTCCGGGAAATCATCAAGCCTCTGCTCAGCCTCTATCTGGCACCGATTATAGGTAATAAGGATCCTTCTGAAAAACTCCAAGCATGCTCCTTTCATCTTTTTAACAGTTTTATTGAAGTCCTCTGCGGTATTTATAGCAAATTCTAGTAATTCATAATCCCACTTGAGGGCATGTTTATCCTTTGATGGCAGCTTTGCTGGAGTTTCTTCATTGTTTTCCAGCCTCGCCATTCTTACAATCAGGATTTCAAGGACATCCTGAGATCTGTCCACAAAGTAAGAGGAGGTTTCCAAGATTTCCTCCAATCATCCATCTATCTACAGCACTTTACATCTCTCCTCTTTAACAGCATTCTGTATCTGCAACATCTAGGCCTTTTGAGCCAACACATACTCCTTGAAGGGTTGTAGATTGACCTGCTGTTCTCTTGCTACTTCTAGAGCAGTTGTTAGGGAAGTGACCTACTCTTGATGTTTCTTTTCCTGTTCTTGGGTGTGCAGCTCACTGGCTTCCAAGATGATCTTTTTCTGCTCTTCTAGCTCTTCTACTTTTCCTCCCAGATGTTCCTTCTCCATCTTAAGCTCTTGATATTATTTCTGCACTTTCTCCATCCATTCCCGTGTGGTTTCCCTCACTTGTTTCTCCACCTGGAGGAGCTGCAGTTCATTCTTTGAAACCCTCATTTCTTCTTTCATATCTTCATACTTCCTCTTAATCCTATTGCTTTCTTCTCTCTCTTTCCTCAATGTATCTTTCAACTGAGCAGAGGATTTTTTGGACTGCTCCAAGTCAGTCATTACCTTGTCCATGTTATCTTCTGAGGCGTGGATTAGGGCAGCTTCGGCCCTCAAGGTGAATATTGAGTCCCGATCTGTCCCAAGTACAACGTGGGTGTTTTTTATCATTTTACCTGGCAGACCTCCTATTTCAATCTTCCTTTCTGTTCTTTTTACTATCCTCTTTGTTTCCCTGTCATAGAAGACAGTATTGAAATGAGGTATTTCTTCACCCAGCTTCTATACAAATGGGACCAGCTTGAGTGTGGGGATCATGGTTGTTCTAGCAGTGGGTACTTGTGGGTCCTGAACCTCTGGGTTCTCCACGTTTGGGTCTGCCCTCTAGCTATGTCAGAAGCTGATTGTTCTGTCTCAATCTGTGTCAACTTCAGCCTTTCTGATTCCTGCTTCTGAAGCTCTTCATCCAGCTTCTTTTTCTTTTCTTCTTCTTCTTCCCTAGCTGCTTCTTCTACTTTCTTAGCTGCTTCTTGAGCAGCTCTTCTTTTCTCTTCTTCTTCTATGTGCAACCATCCTACAGCTTCTTGTGCCAACCTC
Organism: Pseudotsuga menziesii; assembly: GCA_001517045.1. Lineage (NCBI taxonomy): Eukaryota > Viridiplantae > Streptophyta > Pinopsida > Pinales > Pinaceae > Pseudotsuga > Pseudotsuga menziesii. Next base: position 716,489 of record LPNX011153487.1, on the reverse strand, counting down.
TGGGCTTCCTCATTTCTTCTCTTGGCTTCTTCCTCAGCTTTTGCTTCTTCATCTCCCTTCCCACCTTTAGTGATTATCTTCTTCTTGAACGTCCTCCTCAAGGCTGCCATATTCTGAGCATTGCGGAAGACATATTCTTCCCTATCCCAATGATGGGTGTACTCAAAATGTACGTTGTTTTCTTTGCAATGATCGACCACTTTACCTTGGGAGTCATTCCGATGGAATGGAATCTCACCAAAATGAAACCTTTCTAATTCTTCTACGAATTCATCCGCTTTCTTCACCCTGGTGAATCTATAGATTCCTAACTTGAAGGGAAAAGGAGCATAGGAGGTCTTCTTATGCTCAAACAAGAAACTCCCTATGCCATCCAAGAAGACTTTCCTAACTGCCTCCTTGTGGATGATGTAATCAGCAGCAGGGACGGAGCTCTTGAACCTCCAAACATCCTGAAGTACAAGCCATTTTGAGTAAAATAGTACTCTGCATACTCCTCTATTACTTGCAGTGCCTCCTCTGACATACAATCATACTCCTTCGGGAAAATGAGTGTGTATAAGGGCATGATGAAGTGTTCACAGAATTATTGGTAATGGCTATGATACTTGTGTGCCCACAATGGTTTATAGGCAGAATATATAGACATTCTTTCCCTGTCCCAGATGCACCTGAGGCCGGGGAAAGGTTGATTTCACAATATACAATCTACAAGTATGGAACTCATATAGAATTCCGATCTCTTTTGGTGCACTCCTCCCAAAGCCAAGGCCATGCAAGCTGAAAGACTATTTGAGACAATGCTGGCCCAATTGAAAATTGTCCCCTAGGTTGCAACATAAAAAATGATGGGTATCCATTCCAGTTTAAAGAGCCTACCATGGGCTCTCCAAAAAATCCTATTTAGCATTAAAGCTATGAACCTATATGGGGTCCTTAAGCTAGCTGTATCATAATCACCCGTTACCCTGGTTCTGAAATGCTTTCTGGGCAACAGCATTCTTTTCATAGTCTCAACTAGGTCCATTCTAACGTTGTTCAGCCAATCATCAGATAAAAACACTTGTGCTTCTAGCAGGTGATAGGCCAGAGCTACATATCTAGGGCTATAAGCAACATAGCCCTATTTTTCAGCATTCTCCAGGATCATTGTTGTTACATCTGCCCAGGGTAGAATCCAACCAATTATTTCAGAGCATGGGAATAGCTCTGGTTTGGTGGTGATCTTCATCAGTGAAGATCTCTCTATGTTGGCATATATGGATTCTTCTTCCAAGCCCATATCAGGAACTTCCCTGTGGGTGATCAGCCTGTAAATTTCTCCCCACTAGTATTCAGGTTAGACACTGGATATACACTTAGTGTCCTCATATGTGTACTCAGTTTTGGTGATCACCTCCACTTCGGGCTCTTCCTCGACCACAGGGGACTTCTTCTTTTACCTCTTTGACATTGTGAACTCTTCCTCCCATAAAATTGTAAGATTAAGCCATTTTGGCTGAGTGACAGACTTGGAGACATCAATGTGCAATGTGTCATTTCTTCTATGTTTAACATGATAGCAATCCATCAATGAAGCAAATATATGCATGCATATAAGCTAAAATGACCTAACTAACAGAACTATTGAAACATAGTGTGCAGTGTTCAGTGACTTTGTCTGTGTCTATCATGATTGAAAATAGTTATATGTAGTACGATTGTGCAAGCTACCACTTCTTTCCAATACCAACAATTCTAACAATCTAATTAGGCAGAAATAAATATACATTAATGTGTAACAAATTTCGGCTTTCTGCGGGCGCCATGGTCGTCGCGCGGCACAGGAAGGACAAGGAAAAAACCATGCAATATTTTTTCAACAGCACTTTACAAACAAAACTGCCTGTGCAATCTAATGGTCACTTGAAACGCTGCGCGTTTCTATACAGTGATAAACCCCCACCACCGGTTTAGGTTTAAAACCCGGCCATGAACTGAGCGCGCAGAAAAACGCAACGAATTACGGCTGAGTCTGTGGGATACAGACAACACAAAACAAATGGGGGAGGTGACCACCCAAAACCACAGGGATAACCTGAAACCACCCCTATCAAACCTCATCATACTGGGCTGCTTGGTGCAGACAGCGTAACGACTATCTGCACCAAACCCCCGAATTTCTAAACGCATGGTTACAAAACAAATGGCGGTGGAGGGAAAAACTACTCTGAGGGTTAAAACTCCCTCCCATGGCAAAATAAAATAAAAATCCCCAATTTATATAGGTGCGCAACTAACGGGGTGAAGAGAAACAGTCGCGACAGAACCTAACCGTAGCAAACATCAACCAAAAGTTCAACGGAACGGGGAAAGGGCAACAACGAGCCTACCTGGAAATGGTGCATAACCGGAATGGGGAGGCCTGTCAAGCTTTGCGGTGGAGACACCTGGACTGTGTGTACCAAAAATGAGGGACCGAGCGAGCATGACGGCACGTGATAATGACAGAGGGAACAACAATAGTCGAAAAGGATAATGCAACATGTCTCGACCCCGTATATATAGTCCACCACAAAAAGATCGGATGGCGGAGAGAAAAGAATCAGAAAGCAGACAACTTTGGATCAGAGGTTGATAACTAACTTCTTTCTGCAACAGCGGACAACCAATGCTAAGCCATCCACGGAGACATATATGGAAGAACCTCGAAAAACTAATCATTGGGCCAATAGTGAAACAGGAGCCGCAATGGCAGAGCCATGCAGGGTAAATCGATCCGTAATGGGTAAAGTCTGAGTCGGAAGAAAAATGACTACGCATCGGAAAGGTTAGTGCTTCTTTCATCCGCAACAACAGAACCGTAAAGCATCCCGCCGTCCGCAACGTCGGGGCTTGAATAAAAAATGACAACACTAAAGGTCCGGAAAGGTTAGTCCTTTGGCTGTCGCAACGGCGGAGTAACAAAGAGTGCAGTCTTCTGCAACGGTGGGTTTTAAACGAATTAGACGATAAAAAAACAGAAAGTTCTCCGCAGCCGCAACGATGGAACCCTATGTCTTACGGGATCGGCGAAAACTAATCAAGTGGGGTCCGAAACTTCAAACAACGATCGGGAGGGATTGCACTTTGCCGTCCGCAACGGCGGAGGAAATAATAATAATAGCTTCGATAAAAAACCAAAAAAGGCAGCCGATGCAGAAAACAAACAAATCGGAAAGAAAGTTGAAGTGAAGACTGATTATCCATCTGCAACTGCAGGAGGAAAACAAAATACCTTCCGATTCAGTCATGCTGAAAATGCAATTAAATGCAAATGGTGAAGTTTGATCAAACAATGAATTTTTTAGAGTGTTAGAAAAAATTAAGACCAGTGGTAGATCAATCCAAGCATAAGAAAATTCTTTCTGAGAAATTCTTAGACCAAATCAAATAAGAGAAAACAAACTAATCCAAGCAAAGGAGGGTCCCAAAATTTTTTGGAATTTTGGGAAAATGTTGCAGCTACAACACACTTGAAACTCTGGAGCTGGATATATAAAGTAATTGAGAATTTTTACTAATATACAATGGATGGAATTGTGAGTACTACCAAAATCAATCAACACTGCTACATTTTTCTATTTGATATATCGTTCGATCTTGAGAGTTTGAGGAGTGGTAATTCGATCCAATATTGCATGACAAGATATGGTGAGAGTAATCTCTTCTATTTCTTTAGCTCAAGATGGGTCATGTTCGTTTGCTTCTTCCTCTTTATAATCTATGTAGAATAGTTTTTCCTCACCGCATTTATATGCCTTACTAACTTGCTATAAAAATTAAAGCATATATATTTTTCTCTTCTTTCATCCACTTGTTGAGAGGTCAAAATTTGAGGTGGGTTGGAAGAAGGAAAATTATTCTCTCTATATGAGTTTGAGGTGGTTCTTCAAGTAGCCATCGCCATATTGTTAGTTTCCACCTTCCTTTCCAAGGTGAAACCATTTTCTAAAAACGTCGATTTGAAGAGGGGTACCTCATGTTGGATGTTATCCTTGTAGGTTGTAATAAAGAGATCCAACAATATATCATCTAGTATTCCCTCCACTCTAAGACAACTTATGGAATTATTGAATTTGCTTACTTACTGTACCCTTTTTCCTTAGATTTATCAATTTGGTAAAGAAGTGTTAGAAATATTAATTACTCGATGGTCCTCTTATCTTGTTATCCCACTCTATTGAAGTCTATATATGGTCATTCTCTATCACTCTCTCTGACAAGGTTGAGTAGTTCACATATCTCTTTTGTAAACCACTAGAATTAAATTCCCAAAGTTAAGTTTCTAGGTGGATAATTATTACAATCTTTAATGATTAAGTTGGTAGCTTCACAAGGAAGATATTTTAGTCTATTTATATAAAGAAGAAGAAGATTGTAAATCATGAGCAGATGGTGAAGATATAATTTAATAGTGGAGAAGAAGGAAAAACTATGTGTAGAGTTCTAGAGCTCAAGCTATGTGTGATTGAAAAGTGTTGAGAGATGAAGCTCTATAAAAGGTGAAACATCCTTGTAAATTTCCAAGTTTTTTTTTACAGAAAATAGTTCTTGTTATGTCTCGAAAAGATATATAAATCCATTGTTATGGTTGAAAGCATGTTTTATTTAGAAACATTCTCTCAATAATTACTTGAGTAAATGTTGTTTACATTTACAGGTTAAGTGAAAGACACATAGAATCCATAAACATTTTATCGAGTAAAAGTTTGTTTTTATGGCAGAGTGGTCGACAAAAGTATTACTTAATATTTGGTTGTATGATTTTGGATGTCTGACGAATAGTAGTTGCTTTGAGTCTTACTCCAATTTATCAGTCGGTGAAAAGTATATTTGATTTTAGAAAGTCTTTAGACTAAGAAATCTCCTTTGTAAAATTTCGACTTAAAGTGGTTAAGTTGAGTGATTTCTTCGGAATCAAAATTCGGTCAAAGGAAAAGTGGTCGAAGTGGAGTAAGTGTTTGTCAAGGTAAAAGGTGTCAGGTCAAAATTATGACCAAAAGTAGTCTTTTGAAAACTTTTTGGTCACAGTAAAAAATTGTCGAAGTATTTTGGTCAAGTCTAATTGTCTAAATTCGACTTTTCTAGTCAGAATTTGACTTGTCAAAATTCAACTTGTCTAGTCATAGTTAGACAAGTTTTACCCAATGAGTAAAAAGAGGCCGAGTCTCCCAATGCAGAGTTGTTGAAACTTGAAAAGTAAAAGAATAATTTTTTTCTTAATGCATGGTAACTCAAGTTAACTTTCGGCCTTTGACATATCATTCCCAAGATCTTGTATCAAAATGGGTTTAGGAAAGAAACCTTGTATTAATATATATATATATATATATATATATATATCCCTAAGGAAATTTAAAAGTTCACAGGAAAGAATTATGAGTATTTCCCTCTAACAATGAAGGATTTGTTCATAGGGAAAGATGTATGGGAGATAGTCCAATGTGGTTCTACATAACCAACAGATCAAGCAACATATACTAATATCACGCAAGAATAGAGGGATTCCATGAGGGAATAGGGGAAGAAATATGGAAAGGCTCTATTATACATACACCAAGCCATTCATGAAAGCATACTCCCAAGAGTAGCAGCATTAAATTCTTCTAAGAAAGTATGGGACACATTGGAAACCACCTATCAAAGCTTGGACAATGTAAATACTTCTATGCTGCATATTCTTAGAATATATTTTGAATCTTTGTCAATGAAAGACACAGAGTTAGTAGACTGATTCTACACTCATTGGTATGATATATAAAATGAAATCTCATGGAGATAATATAGAAGACAGAAGGGTTGTTGAAAATTTTCTTAGAAGCCTTCTGCATAGATTTGAATCCTTGTGTTGCAGCTGCAACAATTTTCCAAAATTCTAAAAAATTTCGGGACCCTCCTTTTAATTTTGTTTTGCTCAACTTGTTTGGGTTTGCCTGATTTTACTGATGATTGTTAAAGGAATATTTTATGCTGGTACTATTTTTACGAATTACATTGCGTCCTTACCCTGCTGTCGGAAGATGTTGAGGCTATGAATCGGAACCGCAGTTAACTGTGCATCTGTCGTTGCGGAAGATGTAGTTGGATGGAAATACGATCCAAAGTGTACTTGCCTCCAATGCACTTTCCTTTAGTTTATTATCAATGTCCTTATTAAAAAACCGTCGAAACTTTTTGTCTCTACAGCTTCCCCCATTGTGGCTCTAGAAGCGATTTTTCTTCCAATTTAGTTTGGTTTATGTTTGCCGCTTTGTTGATCTTTTCCACTTAAGTCATGTTTGTTTTCTCTCCGATTTTGATTGATCTACTAAACTCATTGTCTTTATGGTTTCCACTGTTGCAGTGCTTCAACCAACTATTTGTCCAAGGGTTTAGTCTAGTCGAGCTCCGACGCGGAGTTATTTTCTTTTTCTCTTGCCAATGCTTCATTTGGCACTACGGAACTCATAGTTGTTTCATCTTCCACCGTTGCAGAGATGCAGCTGTTTTGATTGTCGATCCCTTAGTAACTTTGCTGCCCGATGGTCATGTTTTTCCTGCTGATTGTTTGTTTTACTGGGATGTATGTATTGGGGGTTTGGGGTTCATTTTCTATTATTTTATCTATGAACTCGTGCATGTGCTATCATTGTTGTTTCGAATGGGACATTGTACTCGCTGTCGGTAGCTCATTCCTAGGGGGTGCCACCGTGGAGGTTTGCGGATTCTTCTTGTTAGCTGCACAACTCCTTGCTAGGTAGGCCATTCTTCTCGATTCTACTATTTCTTTTGAATTTCGAACTAGGGTTGTCATCCTTGGTTAGTTCCCACCTTCGTGGTTAATGAACACCTACATTTATGATTTTAGCATATATCTAGTTCATCTCGACAGTATGGCCATCTCGGGGGGGGGGTTGTTTTCTTAATGATTAATTTCGGTGTTTTTATGAGTTTACGAACCTCACCAGGTTATTTGGGAAACTGGTGCAAATGAGCGTTACGTTGTTTGCACTAGTTCTCTTCGGTTTATATATGGTCATCCGGGGGGAAGGGTGGTTTTCCTGTTCCCTTGCAAGAGGAAGGCATTTTTCTTGTTTTATTTTGAAGTGCCGAGGGTTTTGGTTTTCTATCCTTTTGGGTCGCTCCCCTGTGTGGAACTAGGGTAGCGGTTTTGAGGTTGCACCTCATTTAGGATGAGATTGGCAGTAGGGCGATTTGCTCTGGAATCACTGTGGCGAGGGTGTAGTTTTGAGATTTCTTTCTTTGACTAAAAGAATTTTTTATTCATTCTTAGCGAAGCCATAATGTTATTGATTGATCACGCCTATTTTTAGTCGTGGGCAGGATATAGTTTTACAGACTTATCTTGTGCAGAAATGCTCGGTAGTTGAATTTGTTGCTGTATTTTACATAGATTCAATCATGACTAGCATGACCGAGGTAAATGCTAATGTAGTTTGTTTTTCATTCTTTAAATATTAGTTGAATGGATCAACAACACCTAAAATATTTGTGTGTATGACAGGGCAATCTTTCCGAATACGAGATGTATAAACGGTAGAAAAAGAAAGCCCCTATAGTGGAAGAGGAACCTGAGGTTGAAGTTGTCACAAAGGTTGAATATACTTACGAAGACACTAGATGCATCACAGGTGTGGAACTTGAATATAAGTGGGGGGAAATCTACAGACTGATAACACATCATGAAGTAGCTGAAACTGGTTTTGAGGAAGAGACTATATATGCTAATATTGAAAGATCAACTTTGATGAGGATTTCTACCAGACCTGAGCTTTTCCTGTGCTCAGAAGTAATTGGATGGATTATGTCCAAGGTAGATGTAACTACCATGATTTTGGCCAACATTGACAAACAGGGTTATGCTGCTTATAGCCCTGGTTATGTATCACTATCCTACCACTTGCCGGAAGCCCAGGTTTACTTGATTGAAGATTGGCTAAAGGAAATTAATCTTGACCTAGTTGAGACATTGAAAAGAATGTTGGTACCTGGAAATAGTTTCAGAACTAGACCATTAGGGGAATACGGCATAGCCACCTTAAGATCCCCTTATAGGTTCATTGCTTTAATGTTGAACATGATATTTGGGAGGGCTCACAGTAAAAGTTTTAAGTTGGGGTGGGTCCCTAACATCTTCTGTATTGCCACCCAGGGGACTGTGTTCAATTGGGAGAACATTGTATCAAACAACCTCTCGGCTTGCATTGCTTCAGCCTTGGGAGGGGTGTCCTAGAAAAAATCAGAGTTCTACATGAGATCCATACTGATTGATTGCATACTGTGCAACCATCCTTTCCCAAACTTGAGGTGTATTTTAGACTGAGACCGAACACCAATATACCCATCCTACAAGCCCTTATGGGTGCATAAGTAGTACAGTCATTACAGACAAGTGTGTGAGCACTTCATTATGCCATTATATACAATGATTTTCTTAAAATAATGCAATTGCATGTCTAAAGAAGCATTACAGGTCATTGAATAATATGTTGATTGCTACTTAACGGAGGATGGACTGTATATTAGAATGTATGGCTGCTCCAGAGGACCTTCACTACTTCCAAAATATGCTATTGATTATGTGGTACACAAGGAGGCAGTCAGGTAGGTCTTCTTTGATGACATAGGGAGTTTTTTATTTGAACATAAGAAGGAAACTTATCCTCCCTTACCATTTAGGTTGGGAAGTTATAAGTTCTCAAGAGTTAAGAAAGCTGATGAGTTTGTAAAAGAATTGGAGAAATTTCATTTTGGGGAAATAAACTTCCATAGGAATGATTCCTGGAATAAAGCGGTAGAACACTGCAAGGAAGCAAATGTACATTTTGAGTATACAAGCCACTGGGATAAAGACGAATCAATTTTTTGAAATGCAAAAAACATAACTGCATTAAAAAGAAGATTCAAAAAGAAGATCACTACTAAAGGCGGGAAAGGACAAGATGAGTAGAAGAAAGAAAAGGAAGAGGAGGCTAGGAAGAGAGATAAAGATGCTTGGCTCAGAAGTGAGGAGGAAAAAAGGAGGAAAGCTGAACAAGAAGTAGCTAAAAGTGTAGAATAAGATTCCAGGAGCAAAGAAGAACAAAGGAAAAGGAAAATGGATGAGGAACTCAGGAAGCAAGAAGCACAGAGACTAAAACTAATAGGGTCCATGACAAAGCAACAAGCTTCTGATCCTATAGACATTCAGGTTTAGGATCTGGGTAATCCTAATTCTCAAGACCCTGAGGTACCTGCTAGCAACACATTAGGACAAGTTGTAGTTTCTAGCCTAAGACTGATCCCTTTCAAACGAAAGAAAGGGGAAGAGGTTCCAAACTTCAACACTATTTTTTATGACAGGAAAACAAAAAGAATTGTGAAGAGGATAGAGAGGAAAGTCGAGACTGGGGGGCAGTCAAGGAAAATGATAAATGATACAACCATGGTGCATGGAATAGACAAGGACCCAAGATTCACTATCCAAGCTGGAGCAGCATTGATCCATGCTTCTGAGGACAATGTGGATCGGATAATGACTGACCTTGAACAGTCAAGGAAATCTGCTACCCAACTAAAAGATATGCTAAGAAGGGAGAGAGAGGAAAGTATTAAATTGAAAAGGAAGTTTGAACACATGCAACATGAAATAAAGTCTTCAAAAGCATAGCTCTAGTCCCTCCAAGTAGAGAAGAGGTCTTTGGAAGTTGTCCAGGAAAGTCTAGCAAAATTGCAGCATGAATGTCAGGGGATAATGACAGAAAAAGATGGTTTGAAAACGGTATGTGAAATTCTTCATGCAGAGAAGAACCAGTTGCTAAGTAAGATAGGTGAGCTAGAATTACAGAAGGCTACTTTGGAGGAGTCAGAGAGACAATCTCAGGTGCAGGGTTCAGAGCTTAAAGAACAAGTTGCTTCATTAGCAGTAGCTTTGGAAGAAGCTAGGGAATAGCAAGCCAGCATTCAGCCTTTCAAAGAGCATGTTTTAGCACAAAGAGGAAAAATGCATAAGCTGCAAATATCCATAGAAGAAGAGAGGTGCAAGGTTTTGCAGGTAGATAATAGACTAGAAGAAATTTTGGAAACTTCTTCATATTTTGTGGACAGATCGCAGGACATTTTAGAAGTCCTGAGGGGAAGAATAGAAACATTAGAGGCCAATGAGGAGACCCCTGTAGACCTGCCATCAAAATATCAATAAGGCCTGAAACAAGACTATGATTTATTAGAGTTTTCCATAAACAAAGCTGAAGAATTTAAGAAGGTTGTAAAGAAGACGAAGGGGGCCTGTATAGAGTTCTGTAGGAGAATTTTGATCACTTACAACCGTTTCCAGGTTGCTGCTGAGCAGAGAGTGGACACATTTCCAGACCACGATCTATTCATAGAGTTGTTGTAGAATAGATATCAGGAGGATGAACAAAGAATTCAATAGATCAAGGCCCTAGACGAGCATATTTTGAGAGATGAGGTAGCTCATTCAGTAGTTAGTGTCCAGTTGTTAGAAGATCTACTACGCTTGAGCTCAGCCAGAATCGAAGTAATAAGAAATCAGGCTGCCAAATTTGAAATCAATATTCATTTTCTCAAACCTTTCGAGTTCAAAAACATTGCTTCAAAAGCTTTAGCTTGGAAGAAGTTCTTGAACAGTCAAGCAGGGCCCTCCACCTAAGTGCTTTATTAGTTTGTTTAATTGTAATATATTGTAAATTATATAAGCATTAAATGTGAGAAAATTGTGGGAGGTCAAGCGTTTGGAAATCCCAAGAGTCATTTGTGGGCAGCCCAATAGTTTTGCTTTTGTATAAATATAGGAGAATTAGATAGAATATAAGGGGATTTTTCCCGGTGGAGACTTGTGAACTACTTGTTGTAAGAGGAACTATTTCGTTTTACAATAACAAATTACAATTTTGCCTGTTGGAGAAAGTGTTGTGTGGAATGTTCAAATGTGATGAAATGAACAATGTTGAAGGGGAACTATTTCGTTTTCAGTTATGTTTCATTAACTGTGAGATCGTTCTAACTTTTTGAACCTATGTTCTTGTATGAATGTTCTTTGGTTTATTCTGTGATAATTTACACTATGAGTAATGAATGTTTTAACAGACGACGAGCTATCTTGTTGTGCATATCTTTATTCATGTTTTTGTGTTTTGATTCTAAGAACAGTTATCTGTGATTTATCTTAACATATGAGCAGTAATACATTACTCATTAATTGATAATATTGCTCCCTAGGGAAAGCTTAGTTAATATTATTTTTAGTTGTGTGTGATTTATATGCGAGAGAGTCTAAGACGAGAGGTAAGAACCTATGCATCACATTGTGACCACTCCTCATATTCTTTATTAATCTGCATCTTAGATAGGCACTTGCATATCATACTTAATGTCAAAAATACAAAAAATATACATGGTGGACTGGACCGCAACTGGTAAAACCCTTTGTTTTTGTTACTTGACCTATGGTAGCCAGGTCGCAAACCAGATGGATTCCCCATACCAAATAGTCATGGGCTAGTTGGGAACGTTGACTGGGGAGAATCCCTTGCTTTTTTTGCCTGTGAATTTCCAGGTCTCAACAATTTCTTGCACTAGAAGGAGGGCCACCAGTGCATGGTTGGCTGGGGAAATTAATTTGCTCGAAGTTACTCCACCAGTGATAGTTTTGAAACCAGTTCATTTCTTGATCCAAATACTGAAGAGAATAGAGAACATTTGTTTTCTGTAGACAACGAAGTAGATAATGATCTGAGAAGACACGCGCGGGCCTATGTAAAGAGTATTGGAGGATTATCCACTATTCCTGATTTACCCTAAAGTAAATACAAGAAGAAAGATCATCCCATCTTGGAAGATTCAGTGTTGGTTGGATGTTTGGAAGAGTTAGTGGAAGTAGCATTACAGGAAGTTTTTTATCCTTTGAATCAAGTAGGCCCAAATACACCTTATTGTTCTCTTGTGCGTACACCTATTTCGTCAGCTCCTCACTCTCCACCCAGACTCATGGCAGGCATAAACGCAAATCAGCCACTTAACCCACCAAATCCACCACCTGCTTGGAAAGCCAGATCACATCTGAACTTAACACCTCCGTTGCATGACTTACCTCAAGCTTTTGAGAAGATGCTGCCCAAGTTTGATCCAAATGAGAAGGTTGTAGTAGATGACCATTTACAAAGTTTCTATTTGGAAATAGAAGGATTAAGGGCTGGGGAACATGAGGATGCAGTTTGTAGACTTTTTTCAAGGAGCAGTACCATCATGGTACTTTGGTTTTCCTGCAAACTCTATCCTAGACTGTGATACCTTTGAAAGGATTTCCAGAAGTAAATATGCAACCCAGAAGACACATGCAACACTAATGAAAGTTTTAGGCACTCTAAAAAGGAAAGAAAGGAAAAGTTACATAATTTTACTCAAATATTTTATGCTTACCTTAAGAACTTCTCTGCAACTGATAAGCCCTTTGACAAGGTTTTGATTGATTATTATACCTCAGCTTTAGGTCTTGACTTGGCCATGTTTGTAAAAGCTCAATTTAAGCCTACGTTATTAGAGACTTATGAAGAATCTGAAAGAGTAGAGGCTGAAAAGGAAAGTATATAATATTATCCTGAGCAGTCTGGAGAAAAACCTTTAGGGAAGAAAGCCTTATTGCTATCTAAACCTAAAAGGAGCGATCGCATGATTTTGAGGGGATATTAAAAATGATGCAAAAAATTTCCAACAGAATAATAGATTTGGAGAAAGAAAAGGAAGCTTAGAAAGCATATAAGCCGTATTTCAAGAAAAGAGAGGATAAAAACCAATCCAAACATCCTCCATACAGTTTGGCATCAGTGAATCTAACAGAGGTGGGGATGGATAATTTTTTCACTTTCCACTAACAACCCCATTCTGAAAAGAATTGTCCTCAATGGATAAATTCAATGACATTGGTGATGAATCAGCTGTTGGATTCTAAATTAACTGAGGACGATGATGAAGAGGAAAAGGGTAGTAAGACCTCAGAAAAACAAGAGAATGATACCATGTTTTTATGGGATTATGTCTCACTTTTTGATACAGAAAGAAGTACTCTGAAACCTGAGAGTATACCATAAATTCAAATGACAACAAAAATCTTGGGTTTGGTAAATAAAGACAATTCAATGCTCTCAAAGATTAAGAAGTTGCAAGAGAATGTCAGGAAAAAACCAAAGAACAAGGTTGATGGTGAAGTACCTAAAATCACCATTATCAGCCAAGATCTGAAGCAAATACACATGGCTGTTAAGCCTATGGAAGACCAAGGAGGTAATGACAAGGAAAATATTAAAAGGCCTGAAGAACTAGAGGAAGAGATACCCACTGAAAACCAACCTGTGGAGGAAGATGTCGAATCAATTGGGGAAGGGAAAACTAGGTTTAAAACCCCACCTTTCCTTTTGACTTTGGAAATTTTGAACCATAAAGTGCATAATTTTTTGGTAGATTCTGGATCATCAGTGAATGTTATGCCACTCGCAGTCTGCAAAAATATTAAGGGGCATCCAAAACCTACTACTTCGGAAGTTACTCAATTAGACAGAATTAATGTCAAAGTAGTTGGGTAAATGGAGAATGTTCTCATTCGTTTATCCGAAAATGAAAAGATATGTCAATATATTGATATTTTGGTGGAAGACATGTTAGAATTGAATCATTAAGCTAGCATTATATTAGGATCTTTACTGAGAGAATAAAAATAACAAAAATCAAACACAAGAGACAATGAACACAATGTTTATCCTCAGGGAAACCATAAATGGAGAAAACCCCGCAAATTCCTCAGAGATAGAATCAACACCAAAACAGTAAAATCCCCAAAATAGTAAGTGATCTCCCGACAATAGTATTATTCTTCTTATCTAACCCCAGTGTCTTCTTCTTCCTCAACTATGTGCTACACTTGAGTGTGGATGATTTGTGTACTAAATAGAGATCCTAGATCTCTATTTATACTAATCCAAGCATGAATAAAACCCTACTAGGGCCGACCTCTACTTGGAGAGTCTAATAACCCTAGTGCCCCAGAACTACGGGGACTTTAACCCTTACACAATCGGAGGGTTACCCACTATGACTTGACATGACTTGTTTTCATTATTATTTCTCCCGATCGGAACATCGGGGCATGACAACATGAATCAAATACATAATAGATATATCCTGAAATAAAAATTGGGTTACAATACATAAGATACATATATGAATACATTCCAAAGTTACAAATACATCAACACTCCCTCTTAACTAGGAAGGTATTCTTTTGACACAATTTTCAGCACTAGTCTTCTTCTCTGTATCAACTGGATCATCTCGTCATCTGTATCTCAGGTCATCTTCAAGTCATCAGATCTAGATCATCTCTCAATTTGTATCATCATGGGACATCATCATTGGATCTGGATCATCACCCGATCTGGATCATCATGAGGCATCATCACTGGATCTGGATCATCACTCGATATGGATCATCACTGTTGGATCATCATCACTGGATATGGATCATCATCACTCGATTTAGATCATCACTGGGCATCATCACAGGTGCTATCTCTTGATTCTTCTCATCATCAGAACCTCTACAGAGCCAGTCCTTTTTCATACTGGATGTATCATCTCAGAGCTGGTCCTTTTTCATACCAGATGAGGTAGCTACTCAGAGCTAGTCCTTTTTCATACTAGATGAACCTTCCCAGAGCTATTCCTTTTTCATACTAGGTAGGGCATCACAGAGCTATTCCTTTTTCATACCAGATGAGGCATCACAACGCTGGTCCTTTTTCATACCAGATGTGGCAGCTACTCAGAGCTAGTCCTTTTTCATACTAGACGAGCCTTCCCAGAGCTAGTCCTTTTTCATACTAGGTAGGGAATCATAGAGCTGGTCCTTTTTCATACCAGATGAGGCATCATAGAGCTGGTCCTTTTTCATACCAGATGTGGCAGCTACTCAGAGCTAGTCCTTTTTCATACTAGATGAGCCTTCCCAGAGCTAGTCCTTTTTCATACTAGATGAGCCTTCCCAGAGCTATTCCTTTTTCATACTAGGTAGGGCATCCACAAAGCCAGCCATTTTTCATGCTAGATGTGCCATCTACATAGAGCTAGTCCTTTTTCATACTAGATGTGTCTTCATAGAGCCAGCCCTTTTTCATGTTGGATGTGGCATCCACGTATATCTGACAATGGAGGGAACCAATCCTCTCACCATGTCATAGCCCTTACATCCAACCATGGAAGGAACCAATCCTCTCACCATGTCAGAATGGCACTACACTTACATCTGATCATGGAAGGAACCAATCCTCTCACCATGTC
The DNA here is from genome assembly GCA_001517045.1 of Pseudotsuga menziesii. NCBI lineage: Eukaryota > Viridiplantae > Streptophyta > Pinopsida > Pinales > Pinaceae > Pseudotsuga > Pseudotsuga menziesii. Next base: position 701,138 of record LPNX011153487.1, on the reverse strand, counting down.
AGAATGGCACATCATGGACACATCACTTCATCTTAGGAGGAAACTCGATTTGGAGAACACCAAGCTTCTCCCTGAAGTACTCAATCTTCACCTTAGCCAATGGCTTAGTCAACACATCAGCTATCTGTTCATCTATCGCAACATACTGGAACTTCACTGCTCCTCTCTGCACCATATCCCTGATATAGTGATACTTGATCTCAATATGCTTCGACTTGTCATGAAATACTAGATTCTCGGACAACTTTACAAAGCTCTAGTTGTCATAGTATATACAAGTAGCATCTAACTAGAGATCAAACAAATCAGACAGTAGCTTCCTCAGCCATATTGCCTCACAACTAGCTGGACAGGCTGCATTATACTTTGCTTCAGCTATTCTCAGTGCCACACAAGATTGCTTCCTGCTAAACCATGAAATCACACCTGATCCCATACTAAAGCAACACCCTGAAGTTCTCTTCCTTCGATGGAACTGCCTACCCAATATGAGTCAACATAACCCTCCAATTTAATCCTTTGATCAGCCTTATACTTGAGCCCATAATCAACCGTACCCTTCAGGTACCTCAGAATATGCTTTGCAACAATCAAGTGAACATGTCTCGGATCTGTCAAGTATTGGCTCAAGGTGTTCATAGCAATGCAAATATCTAGTCTCATGTTCGTCAGGTACATTAAGGACCCAATCATCTGATGATACATCGTGACATCAACTGTCTCTGATGAAGCATCACTCAATAGCTTCAAGTTTGATGCCATAGGTGTGGTCAATGCCTTGCAGTCCATCATCCCAAATATCTTCAGGATCTCTATTGCATACTTTCCTTGTCCAAGAAATATTCCATATTTAGTCTACCACACCTCCATACCTAGGAAATACTGCATCATTCCCAAGTCCTTCATCTTGAACTCAGCAGGAAGCTTTCTCTTCGTATTAGCAATCAACCCATTCATACCTGTCACAAACAGATCATCTACATATAGGAGAAGTATCACTGGGTTGTCACCTTCCACCTTGTAGTAAAGGTTGGAATCTGCTTTACTCTTGGTAAAAGCCCAAACTAGATAGAAAGATGTCAATTCTGTCGTACCATGTCCTGGGTGCCTGTTTCAAACTGTACAGGGATTTCTTCAGTCTACACACATGAGACTCCCTGTCATGTGTCTCAAAACTGAGTGGTTGTTCTACATACACTTCCTCTTCTACTACACCATTTAAGAAGGCATTCTTGACATCCATTTGGTGTATCTTCCATTTCATCATTGCGGCTAGAACAAGTACTGATCTGATGGAAGTGTATTTGGCTACAGGTGCAAAGGTTTCTTCATAGCCTATTCCTTCTTTCTGGGAGAACNGTATCTTCCATTTCATCATTGCGGCTAGAACAAGTACTGATCTGATGGAAGTGTATTTGGCTACAGGTGCAAAGGTTTCTTCATAGCCTATTCCTTCTTTCTGGGAGAAACCCCAAGCCACAAATCTTGCCTTATACTTTTCAATGCTACCATCTGCAGCATGCTTGATCTTGTAGATCCATTTGGAAGTTACTATTGAATTCCCTTCTGATCTTGAGACAACATCCCAAACATCATTCTTCATGATCGATTGATACTCTTCAATCATCGCATCCTTCCATTCTTTCCGCTCTGCCGCTTCTTCATACTCGGAAGGTTCTTTATCAATGAAGTCACATAGTAAAGCTACATAACTGGAATAGGATCTGCTCCTCTTTCTTTCTCTGAGATTCTCTTCTGGAACCCCATATCTTTTCATACCTTGGATAATCTCTCATACCCAAGCAGGTTTCCTCTTGTGAGGATTCTTCTCCTGTGGTGGATCTACAAATCTTTGTGGTTCTTCAAATTCTCGATCTTCTTCTTGAGTTTCTTCTTTCATGATTGTATCATGAATTCTGGGAGCTTCTTCTTCTTCAGGTTCTTCAGCAGGTTTCTTTCTAGATTTGATGTAGGCTGAATCTTCATCAAATGTTACATCCCTGCTGATGTCAATCTTTTTGAATCCTGGGAAGTATATTTTGTAAGCCTTCGAGCTTTCAGAGTATCCCACAAATACACCCTTCTTTCCTGAAGGATCTAATTTTGTTCTCTTCTCTTTTGGAATGTGTATGTACATAGGACATCCAAATATTCTAAGATGGCTGACTTCTGGTTTCTTGTCGGAGAAGACTTCTTCAGGAGTCTTGTTCTTGAGTACTCTATGTGGAGTATGGTTCTGTACATACACTGCTGTTCTAGATACTTCTACACAAAGGTGCATAGGAAGATCTTGATCATGAAGCATAGCTCTTGCAACTTCCATGATGGTTCTATTCTTCCTCTCTGTAACCCCATTCTGTTGTGGATTATAAGGAGTGTACAACTCCCTCTTAATCCCTGAGTCCTTACATAGTTCCTTGAACTCATTTGAAGTGAATTCTCCACTATTGTCTGATCGAAAAGTCTTGATATTCTTTTCAGTCTGGTTCTCGATCAAGGATTTGAATTCCTTGAACTTGCTAAACACTTCATCTTTATTCTTCATGAAGTAAATCCATGTCTTCCTAGAAAATTCATCAATAAAAGAAACATAGTACACATACCTTCTTAGTGAGCTTGATGACATTGGTTCGCATACATCGAAGTGTATGATTTCCAAGATTCCTTTTGCTTTACTTTCACTACTTGGAAATGTCTTCTTTGTATTATTTCCTTTCGTACATCCTTTGCAGACCCCTTCTTGTTTTGCTTGTATTTTTGGAAGACCTTCAACGGCTTTGCTTGCAAGTGGTAGTGCTCTGTAATGCACATGTGCAAGCCTTCTATGCCATAGTTCATTTGGTTCTACTGTGTCATGAACCAAAGCTTGATCTGGTTGGCCCTTCAACTTGTATAGGCCTCGTTCTTGTTCTCCAATCACAATTGTATCGTCAAAAGTCTTTCCTTTTGGCCACATAAGAACTTGGACATCTACAAAAGCAACCCTCATTCCTTTTGCATCCAATGCAGATATGGAGAGGAGGTTCTTCTTCAATCTTGGAACAAATAATACATTCTTCATCTTCAAAGACTTTCGAGAGTCTAGTTTATAGAAGGATTCACCACTACCTTTTATTGAATACTGGTAGTCATCCCCAAGTTTCACCTTGTGAGGTGACTCATGTTCATATAGCTTTACAAATGATTCTTTGAATCCCGTCATGTGCTTGGAAGCACCACTGTCGATAAGCCAATCATTGCTTCCATGTGAAACTGTTCCCGTTAGAACAGAGATTAGAACATATTCATCCTCACTTGAAGAGTCATCACTGTCTTGTCTGATTCTCTTTGAAGAAGATTCATCATCCTCTGCAGCATGGGCATGATGTCTTCTCTTGTTTCCCTTCTTCCTTAGATTTCTTTTGTGAGGGAAAAATTTGGATATGTGACCTTTCTCATCACATGTGTAACATCTAATGGTATTTAGATCTTTTCTAGAGCGTGAGGTCTTACCTTTGGAGTGATAATTGTTCCTTTTGTTTTTCTTGGAATGAACTATGAGGGCTTGATCTTCACTACCCATCTTCTCTTCTTGAGCTGCTATCCTAGCTTCTTCTTGATAGCATTCTTCCCATAACCTGCTGAACTTGACTAACTTCTTTCTGGCACATATTCCTTGAATGAAAGAGTCCCATGATCTAGGGAGACCATTCAAGGTGGTCATCACAATCTCTGCATTTTCCACTTCTTCTTATACTACTTCTAGCTACTCTTTGATATGAGAAACCCTTGTAATGTAAGAGTGAATAGTCTCAGCATTGTGGATCTTCACATTCTTCAATTTGTTTCTCAAGGTCATCTTCCTGTTAATGTTCTTTCCTTCAAACAAGTTGGTTAGGGCATCAAACATAGCTTTAGGTGTCTTAAGGGAGGAAACCTATGGTATGAGATGATCCTTGATAGAATCAGCAATGATTCTCTTTGACATAACCATCTTCTTCTTATGCAAGGCCTTAGACTCATCTCCCTCTGGGACTGGAACCTCCTCATTGATATAGGAGTCTAATTCATTCTCTTCCAGGACCAGGGAGAGGCTATACTTCCAAGCTCGGAAGTTATCAGCTCCCTCAAGATTTTCATCAAGCTTGGTATGATGAGACATCTTAAATTGAGAACCTCAAATGGAAATACAAAAGATTTAGATCTTACCAGGTTCAAGATGTCAGATCTGAAACTTGAGCTGAAATCCTACAGTGCTGGTTCAGTAGCAAATTGGGGTTTTTCTTTTTCGGAGATCTGTTCACCCAAATGTCTTGAATTTTATTCCTAACTTTGATTTTTGGGAGGAGATCAATCCAATCTTGGGCTCATTAAAAAATTCCTCTTATGTGAAAAGCCCTAATTTCTGGTAGCAGTGTTGGGTCCAAAACTGAAAAACCTCAGAATTGGATTCTGCTTTGACAGAAATATGCGCCCTAGGGAGGAGATTTGTTCCCTCTTACTTTTGCTGGAAATCTGTGGAGGAATATCCACAAACTAGGAAGCCCTAGTTCCCACAGCTGCATAGTGTCTTCTTCTCAGGTTAGCTCTGATACCATGTTAGAATTTCATCATTAAGCTAGCATTATATTAGGATCTTTACTTAGAGAATAACAAGCACAACAATAAAACACAAGAGACAATGAACACAATGTTTATCCTTAGGGAAACCATAAATGGAGAAAACCCCACAACTTTCTCAAAGATAGAATCAACACCAAAACAGTAAAAGCCCCAAAATAGTAAGTGATCTCCTGACAGTAGTAATATTCTTCTTATCTAGCCCCAGTGTCTTCTTCTTCCTCAACTATGCGCTACACTTGAGTGTGGATGAGTTGTGTACTAAATAGAGATCCCAGATCTCTATTTATACTAATCCCAGCATGACTAAAACCCTACTAGGGCTGACCTCTACTTGGAGAGTCTAATAACCCTAGTGCCCTGGAACTGCGGGGACTTTAACCCTTACACAATCGGAGGGTTACCCACTATGACTTGACATGACTTGTTTGCATTATTGATTCTCCCAATCGGAACATCAGGGCATGACAACATGACTCAAATACATAATAGATACATCCCAGAATAAACATTGGGTTACAATACATAAGATACATAGATGAATACATTCTAAATTTACAAATACATCAACAAGACATACCTGATGGTTATGGACTTATTTTGAACAGAGACTGGTCTGCTAGGTTAAAGGGGTATTTTGCTTCAGATTGGTCACATTTATGGTTTCCTGATAAAGGAGTCTAAAATCATATACAAATTTTAAGGGAGCCTTACATGAAACACACTATCACTAAGTTGGAAGAAGGAACTGAATCAGCAAATTCTGGATTGGGGAATTATCTCGGTGAGTTTGAACTAAGACATGTTGCATCAGAAGAAGCCAACAACATAATAGACACTCAGCCCGATCTCCTTCAATGTTCGCGGACTGATGAGATTGATTGTAAATTGGTAGATGTAAGTTTTTTTTCAAAAGTAGCACAATTAGATAATGGTTAGGTATTTCATATCTGCAATCAAGCCTAGCCCCTTGAATTATAAGTTGATAGATCTATAGGGGTGGGCAGAGAACTGATCAAGTGGTGGTTTAGTTCTCAAATTTTACGTTTGGTTTTTGCTTTTGATAACCTTGTACATAAATAATTTGATGCAGTTTTTCACTTTGATTTGCCGCTATTGTTTCTAGTTACTTTTGGTTGTTTTTGAATGAAAGAGGCAAGCTTTTGGTTGCATGGAAAGCTTCAGGGTTCTCGATTAACTGAAATCTTTGCGATAAGACTGTGCATTCTTGGTTGAAATGATAGAGTTTCTTCTAGTAAGTAGTTTTCCTAAATGGCTATGCACTCATTGAAGTCCTGCTTAACCACTGAAAATAACTCAGAATCAAAAGGTTTGGAATACTATTTCGAGGCTCCATCCATTTCACATCTAAAATGTTCTAGGGGGTGACAGCAAAGGACCCACGGAAAGGAAGCAAGGTAAACAGTTTATTATATATAAATGATCCCATGCCAAGATTTAAAAAGCCTAGAGGCAGTTAAGAGTCAAACTCCTAAAAGAAGCAATGCATATCAAAGCAAAGTATCGAAACATTAATACATAATTGCCAGAAGTTCTTCTTTGTCTGTGAGCAGAAAAGTAAATACATCTCTCACACAAAAGCACACTATGGATAGAAGATCATAAATAAAATTCAGAAAGAAAGGCATATGGAGGATTCAAAAGAACAAAAAGTTCAAAAGGCACAAATGTGTAAATGGCATGGGAATGAGGAACAAATGAATATTTCTGTTTACCATATGTTACGATCCTATGGTGTCCAAGCTGGAAACCACCCAAAGACAGAGGTAAAATAAGACTCATCTACTAAGCCTCATAAGAGTTATCCGGACTTTGATAGTTTGGTTGTTTCCATTTCCAGAAAATGGAATGTCATCAATGATTTAAATGGATGTGTTTTCCATTATAGGAATACAAGCATCTAGTAGATATCAACCTACGAGTTTAATGACTAAATAGTCTTTTACTGAGAGAAGAGTTGATTCAGAAATATGGGGATCACCAGGTAGTCGCCAATTGTTACAGCTGCAACGATGTCCCAAAATTCTAAAAAAAATCGGGACCCTCCTTTTAATTTTGTTTTGATCAGCTTGTTTGGGTTTGCTTGATTTTACTGATGATTGTTAAAGGAATATTTTATGCTGATGTTGTTTTTACGAATTACATTACGTCCTTTCCCCGTTGTCGGAAGATGTCGAGGCTATCAATTGGAACCGTAGTTAACTACGCATTCACCATTGCGGAAGATGCAATTGAATGGCGATCCGATCCAAAGTGTACTTGCCTTCGATGCACTTTCCTTTAGTTTATTATCGGCGTCCTTATTGGAAAACCATCGGAACTTTTTGTCTCTGCAGCTTCCATCATTGTGGCTCTAGAAGGGATTTTTCTTCCAATTTAGTTTGGTTTATGTTTGCCGCTTTGCCAATCTTTTTCACTTAAGTCATGTTTGTTTTCTCTCTGATTTTGACTAGTCTACGAAACTCGTTGTCTTTACGATTTCCGTCGTCGCGACGCTTCAACCAACTATTCGTCTGAGGGTTTAGTCTAGTCGAGCTCCAACGTGGAGTTATTTTCATTTTATATCACCAATGCTTCGTTTGGCACTGTGGAACTCATAGTTGTTTCATCTTCCGCTGTTGCGAAGATGCAGCTATTTTGATCACCGATCCCTCAGTAACTTTGTCACCCGATGGTCATGTTTTTCCCACCGATTGTTCATTTTACCGGGATGTATATATTGGGGATTTGGGGTTCATTTTCTATTATTTTATCTACAAACTCATGCCTACGCTATCAATGTCGTTTCGAACAGGAAATTGTACTCACTATCAATAGCTCATTCCTAGGTGGTGTCGCCGTGGAGGTTTGCGGATTCTTCTTATCAGCTGCACAGCTCCTTGCCATGTAGGCCATTTTTATTGATTCTACTCTTTCTTTTGAATTTAGAACTAGTGTTGGCGTCCTTGGTTAGTTCCCACCTCTACTATTAATGAACACCTAGGTTTACAGTTTTAGCATATATCTAGTTCATCTCGACAGTATGGCCATCCGAGGGGGGTTGTTTTCTTAATGATTAATTCGGTGCCGTTGTGATTTTGCGAACCTCACCCAGTTGTTTGGGAAACTGGTGATGCTGTCTGCAATAGTTCTCTTTGGTTTGTATATCGTCATTCCGGGGGAGGGGTGGTTTTCCTGTTCCCTTGCAAGAGGAAGGCATTTTTCTTGTTTTATTTCGAAGTGCCGAGGCTTTTGGTTTTCCATCCTTTTGAGTCACTCGCCTGTGTTGAACTAGGGTAGTGATTTTTGAGGTTGCACCTCATTTAGGACGAGATTGGCAGTAGGACGATTTACTCTAGAATCACAGCACCGATGGTGTAGTTTTGAGATTTCTTTCTTTAACCAGAAGAAATTTTTCTTCATTGTTAGCGAAGCCATAATGTTATTGATTGATCACACCCATTTCTAGTCATGGGAAGGATATAGTTTTACAGACTTATCTTGTGTAGAAATGCTCGGTAGTTGAATTTGTTGCTATATTTTGCATAGATTCAATCATGACTAGCATGACCGAGGTAAATGCTCATGTAGTTTGTTTTTCATTCTTTGAATATTATTTGAATGGATCAACAGGACCTAAAATATTTGTGTGTATGACAGGGCATTCTTTTCAAATACGAGATGTCTAAAAGGCATAAAAAGAAAGCCCCTATAGTGGAAGAGGAACCCAAGGTTGAATATACTTATGAAGACACCAGATGCATCATAGGTGTGGAACCTGAATATAAGTGGGGGGAAATCTACAGACTGATAACAAATCATGAAGTACCTGACACTGGTTTTGAGGAAGAGACTATATATGCTAATATTGAAAGATTTCCTTTGATGGGGATTGCTACCAGACCTGAGATTTTCCTATGCTCAAAGGTAATTGGATGGATTTTTCCCAGGGCAGACGTAACTACCATGATTTTTTCCAACATTGAAAAATAGGGTTATGCTGCTTATAGCCCTAGTTATGTATCACTAGCCTAAGACTTACCGGAAGCCTAGGTTTACTTGACTAAAGATTGGGTAAAGAAAATTAATCTTGACCTAGTTGAGAGAATGAAAAGAATGCTAGTACCTCGCAAGACTTTCAGAACTAGAACATCAGGGGAATATGACATAGCCACCTTAAGAACCCCTTATAGGTTCATTGCTTTAATGCTGAATAGGATCTTTGGGAGGTCTCACAATAAAAGTTTTAAGTTGGGGTGTGTTCCTATCATCTTTTGTGTTTCCACCCAGGGGACTCTGTTCAAGTGGGAAAACATTGTATCAAACAGCCTCTTGGCTTGCATTGCTTCATCCTTGGGAGGGGTGTCCTAGAAAAAATCATAGCTCTACATGAGCTCCATACTGATTGATTGCATACTGTGCAACCATCCTTTCCCAAACCTAAGGTGTATTTGGGACCATGACCGAACACCAATATACTCATCCTATAAGCCACTATGGGCGCATAAGTACTACAGTAATTACAGAGAAGTGTGTGAGCACTTCATTATTCCATTATATAAAATGATTTTCTTAAAAGAATGCAATTGCATGTCTGAAGAAGTGTTGCAGGTCATTGAAGAATATGTTGATTACTACTAAATGGGGGATGGACTATATATTAGAATGTATGGCTGCTTCAGAGCACCTTCACTGCTTCCAAAATATGCCACTGATTATGTGGTACACAAGGAGGTAGTCAAGAAGGTCTTCTTGGATGGCATAGGGAGTTTTTTATTTGAACATAAGAAGGCAACTTATCCTCCCTTACCATTTAGGTTGGGAAGCTATAAGTTCTCAAGAGTTAAGAAAGCTGATGAGTTTGTAGAAGAATTGGACAAATTTCATTTTTGTTGAAATAAACTTCCATAGGAATGATTCCCGGAATAAAGTGGTAGAACACTGCAAGGAATAAAATGTACATTTTGAGTATACAAGCCACTGGGATAAAGACAAATCAATTTACCGAAATGCAGAAAACATAACCGCATTAAAAAGAAGATTCAAAAAGAAGATCACTACTAAAGGCGAGAAAGGACAAGATGAGCAGAAGAAAGCAGAGGAAGAGGAGGCTAGGAAGAGAGATGAAGATGCTTGGCTCAGAAGTGAGGAGGAAGAAAAGAGGAAGGATGAATAAGAAGAAACTAGAAGTGCAGAAGAAGCTTCCAAGAGTAAAGAAGAAGAAAGGAAAAGGAAAATGGATGAGGAACTCAGGAAGCAGAAAGCAGAGAGACTAAAACTGACGGGGTCCATGATAGAGAAACAAGCTTCTGATCCTGTAGACATTTAGGTTCAGGATCTGGATAATCCTAATTCTCAAAACCCTGAGGCAGCTGGTAGCAGCACATTAGGATAGGTTGTGGTTTCTAGCCTAAGACTGATCCCTTTCGAACAAAAGAAAGGGGAATAGGTTCCAGAATTCAACACTATTTTTTATGACAGGGAAATGAAACGAATTGTGAAGAGGACCGACTTGAGGAAGGTCGATACTAGGGGACAGTCAAGGAAAATGATAAATGATACAACCATGGTGCATGGAACAAATAAGGACCAAAGATTCACTATCTGAGCTGGAGCAGCATTGATCCATGCTTCTGAGGACAATGTGGATCGGATAATGAATGACCTTGAATAGTCAAGGAAATCTGCTGCCCAACTAAAAGATACGCTAATAAGGGAGAGAGAGGAAAGTGAAAAATTGAAAAGGAAGTTTGAAGATATGCAACATGAAATAAAGTCTTCAAAACTAGAGCTCTAGTCCCTCCAAGTAGAGAAGAGGTATTTGGAAGTTGTCTAGGAAAGTCTACCAAAATTGCAGCAGGAATGTCAAGGGCTAATGACAGAAAAAGATGGTTTGAAAATGGTATGTGAAAGTCTTCATGCAGAGAAGAACCAGTTGCTAAGTAAGATAGGTGAGCTAGAATTACATAAGGTTACTTTGGAGGAGTCGGAGAGACAATCTCAAGTGCATGCAGGAGAGCTTAAAGAACAAGTTGCTTCATTAGCAGCATCGTTGGAAGAAGCTAGGGAATAGCAAGCCAACATTCATCCTTTCAAAGAGCATGTTTTAACACAAAGAGGAAAAATGCATAAGCTGTAAATATCCACAGAAGAAGAGAGGTGCAAGGTTTTGCAGGTAGACAATAGACTAGAAGAAATTTTGGAAACTTCTTCATATTTTGTGGACAGATTGCAGGACATTTTAGAAGTCTCAATGGGAAGAATAGCAACATTAGAGGCCATTGAGGAGACCCCTGTAGACCTACCAGCAAAATATCAACAAGGCCTAAAACTAGACTATGATTTATTAGAGTTTTCCATAAACACACTGAAGAATTTAAGAAGGCTGTAAAGAAGACGAAGGGGGCCTACACAGAGTTATGTAGGAGACTTTTGATCACTGAGCAGAGAATGGACACATTTCCAAAACATGATCTATTTATAGAGCTGTTGCAGAATAGATATCAGGAGGATGAACAAATAATTCAGCAGATCAAGGCCCTAGACGAGCAGATTTTGAGAGATGAGGTAGCGGATTCATCGGTCAGTGTCTAGTTGTTAGAAGATCAACTACACTTGAGCTCAGCTAGGATGGAAGTCATAAGAAATTAGGCTGCAAAATTTGAAATCAGTATTCGTTTTCTCGGATCCTCTGAGTTCAAAAACAATTCTTCAGAAGCTTTAGCATGGAAGAAGATCTTGAACAGTCAAGCAGGGCCCTCCACCTAAGTGCTTTATTAGTTTGTTTAATTGTAATATATTGTAAATTATATAAGCAGTAAATGTGAGAAAATTGTGGGAGGTCAAGCGTTGGGAAAGCCTAAGAGTCATTTGTGGGTAGCCCAATAGTTTTTCTTTGGTATAAATATAGGAGAATTAGATAGAAGATAGGGGGATTTTTCCTGGTGGAGACTTGTGAGCTACTTGTTGTAAGAGGAACTATTTCGTTTTTCAATAATAAATTACAATTTTTCTTGTTGGAGAAAGTGCTGTGTGGAATGTTCAAATGTGATGAAATGAACAATGTTGAAGGGGAACTATTTCTTTTCCAGCTGTGTTTCATTAACTGTGAGATCATTCTAACTTTCTGAACCTATGTTCTTGTACGAATGTTCTCTGGTTTATTTTGTGATAATTTCCACTATGAGTAATGAATATTTTAACAGACGAGGAGCTATCTTGTTGTGCATATATTTATTCATGTTTATGTGTTTTGATTCTAAGAAAAACTATCTGTGATTTATCTTAACATATGAGCAGTAATACATTACTCATTAATTGATAATGTTGCTCCCTAGGGACAGCTTAGTTAATATTGTTTTCAGTTGTGTGTGATTTATATGCGAGAGAGTCTAAGATAAGAGGTAAGAACCTGCGCATCACATTGTGACCAGTCCTCGTATTCTTTATCAATCTACATCTTAGATAGGCACTTGCATATCATACTTAAAGTCAAAAATACAAAAATATACACAGTGGACCGGGCCACAACCAGTAAAACCCTTTGTTTTTGTTACTTGACCTACAATATTCGAACCACAAACCAGACGGATTCCCCATACCAAATAGTCGTGGGCTAGTTGGGAACGTTGACTAGGGAGAATCCCTTACTGTTGTTTCCTGCGAATTTCTAGGCCTCAACACCTTGGTTATGACCTTGGAATAAAACAAAGACATGTCAGTGTTTAACCATTGATGAGTTATAAGCCTCACTCATCAATCATGAACACATAATCAATAGATCACATACATCATTGGAAGGTTCATTTGCAACATATTCATCTATAAGTCATGGAAGATGAAGGGTAGATTTAATTATAGAGGAAGAGAAAGAATTTTTTTGAGAGGATGGAGTAGTAGTCCTGCAAATTTCACTGGAAGAGGACAAAATCAGAACCCTAGTTAGCCAAGTGGTTATAGGTTTCATAAGTTAAAAATCCAATGTCATTGCAACAATAAATTTGGTCATTATGCATATGAATGTAGGAAGAAGCAGTATAACAAAGGAAGGTAAAGAAAAAACCAGTCGACCAACACCAAGACTTTGTCGAGCACAATGTTGTTGGCATGCGAATCCCCACTTGAATGCAATATTTTCAAGAAATTCCACAAGAAATATGGTATTTAGATTCAGGTTGTAGCAATCATATGACAGGTAATTCAATTTTTTTTTCCAGTCTAGATAATTCAGTTCAAATTGATGTCACACTTGGAAATAATGTCCAAGTCACTGTTTTGGGAAAAGGTACTATTGGTATTCTAACCAAACAGGGGGAGCGAAAGAACATGCCTAATGTTTATCATGTCGAAGGTATGAAACAAAATTTGTTGATCATTGGACAACTGATGCAGAAAGACAACATAGTCTATATTGGAGATAATCATTGTGTGATTAAAGACAAGGGTCTAAGCAACCGGCTGATAGAAAATTTTCCAATGACAAACAATCGCTTGTTTTTTTTAGGATAATTCCAGACATGAAAGGAAAGACAAATACAGGAGTTGCCTTCAAGGAATAAACCAAGGAAGTAGACAAACACCTTAATAAGAAAGAAAATGACAACATTGATTTTCAAGATGCGTTTCAAACAAAAGTTCAGGATGAGTCATGGTTGTGGTATTTCAGATTTGGACATCTGAATTTTAGTGGGATGAAGTTAAAGCACACAAAGAATATGGTAAAATGATTTCCATTGATCGACAAACCAGAGAGAGTTTTTGAAGGCTAAATTTGTGGCATGCAGCATAGATAAACATTCCCAGTTGAAAAGTCATACAAAGTTTGCAAACCACCTGAGATTGTGCACTCTAATATTTGTGGCCTAATGCAAATATCATCCATGGGTGGATGTAATTATTTTCTTACTTTTATTGATGACTACTCAAGAAAAACATTGGTATATTTTTTGAAACATAAATATGATGCATTTATTTTTTTTCAGTATTTCGAGGCACTCGTGGAGAACCAAAGTGGACACCACATCAAAATCTTAAGGGTAGACAGAGGCACTAAATATGTTTCAAATAAATTCCTAGATTTCTGCAAGATCCATGGAATACAAAAGCAATTCACTGCATTGTATACACCTCAGTAGAATGTGTCTCCGAAAGAAAGAAAAGAACCATTATGGATATGATGCACAGCATGATGGAATCCACTCATTTGTCAAATGAAAATTGGGATGAACAAGCCGCAACTATTATATATATTATGAACAGGTGTCTGAAAAAGAATGTGAAGAACAAAGTTCCACATGAAGCCTGGATAGGTATAAATCACAGTGTTTTTCATTTAAAATTTTTTGGTTGTGTCGCATATGCTCATGTTCCATATGAGATGAGAAAGAAACTAGACAACAAGGGAAATAAATGTATTTTTGTTGGATATTCTGAAGACACAAAAACATACAAGTTGTATGACCCTGTCACAAGAAAAGTGACAATCACTCATGATGTTCAATTTGTGGAAAATAAATCATGGGATGGAATCGTAAATAATAATGTCAATACTGTGTCGAATGTTAACCATGATGACATGATGAAGGAAGTGGTTCAAACACCAAATGTAAGTCAAAATTTTGCAGCACCATCGACTCCCATGACACCACGACATGGTTCAACACAAGCCACAACTCAAGCTACGACGAGAAGCACACCAATAGGACAACAAAGTCCATCAAGCAGTTTGTCAAGGTCGAAATCAACATATCAAGTGAAGAAAAGAAGTTTGCGTGAAATATATGAAGTTGATAGACCAAATTCATTCTCATCAAGCAGTTTGTCAAGGTCGAAATCATCAGATCAAGTGAAGACAAGAAGTTTGCATGAAATATAGGAAGTTGGTAGACCAAATTATTTCTCTCTCTTTGCATTGTTTTCTCAAATAGATGATCCATTAACTTTTGAATAATTTTTCAAAAAACCAGTATGTGCAAGAGCCATGGATGAAGAAATAGAATGCATTGAGAAGAATCAAACATGGGAGCTAGTAGATGTACCAAAATATAAATGTGTAATCAACATTAAATGAATTTGCAAGACCAAGCAAGATGATGAGGGGAATGTGGAAAATTACAAGGGAAGAATGGTTGCAAGACGGTTCACATAGCATCCCAGCATAGACTTCAATGAAAGCTTCAAACCAGTCACACATATGGATACAGTCAGAATAGTTCTAGACATTTCTACACAAAACAAATGACTTGTTAATCAAGTGGATGTTAAATCAACATTTTTGAATGGCTATCTGGAGGAGGAGGTGTACATGGAATAGCCACAAGGCTATGGAGTTCTATGTCAAGAGCACAAAGTGTACAGGCTAAAAAAGGCATTGTATGGTTTGAAGCAAAATATGGGAGCTTGGTACAGTCGCATTGATTCTTAGCTCACCCAAAATGGAATTCACAGAAGTGAAAGTTAACCGATTTTGTACAAAAGATTTAATGAAAAACACAACATGTTCATTGTCTTCATGTAAGTAGATGATTTAATATTTACTAGTGATTTTGGCATAAAGGATTTTAAAGCAGCCATGGAAGTGAATTTGAAATGAATTATTTGGGGTTTATGAAGTTTTTACTAGGAATTAAAGGCCAACAGTCTGAAAGTGGTATTTTTATATCACAAGTAAAGTATGCAAGTGCAGTTTTGAAAATATTTAACATGTCTAATTGCAAGATATCCCCAACACTAGTAATACAATGTTTAAAATTGAGCAATGATGATGATGGATTGACTGTATATCCTACATTGTTTAAAAGGCTTGTTGGTAGCCTTATGTACTTAACAAAAACAAGACTAGACATCATATATGGAGTAAGTCTGATCTAAATATTCATGGAGTCACCAAAAGACTCTCATTTTAAATAAGGCACAAACATTCTGAGGTATGTAAGTGGCACAAACGAGCTTGGCATAATGTATTCATCCTCAAAAATTGTAATCTCATTGGATACACTGACAATGATAATGGAGGAAATAAATATGACATGAAGAGCACATCTAGGTACACGTTTCATTTTGGTACAGGTGTTGTGTCGTGGGCTTCAAAGAAACAACCCATTGTAACTCTTTCTTCAGTTGAAGCATAGTATCTCGCAGCTACATGCATTGCATGGAAAGTCATTTGGATGTGAAGAGTTTTAAAAGACTTGTCGCAGAACCAACAAGAACCAAGAACCATTTTATGTGACAACTGTTCATCCATTGCATTGTCTAAGAACCATGTGTTTCATAAGAGAACCAATCACATTGACACAAGATTTCATTTCATCATAAAATTGGTGAACAACAAATAAATTTGTTTAGATTGTTGCAAGTCTGAAGATCAACTTGCAGACATATTTACAAAACCATTGGAAAAAGATACTTTCTAGTATCTACGAAGTTATATTGGAATGACAAGTTCTTTATTGTGAATTCTGTCATGAACAGAGCAAGTTTCAGCTCTAAGACATTTTGTAATATTTTGTTTAATGTCCCCATCTGCTCATAATTAAGAGGGAGTGTTGGAAATGTTAATTACTCACTAATACTCTTATCTTGTTAGCCGACTCTATCAAAGTCTATAGATGGTAATGCTCTATCACTCTCTCCAACAAGGTTGAAGAGATCACGTCTGTTTTTTGTGTTGATGTATTTGTAACTTTATAATGCATTTACTTGTATATTTCTTATTGTATTTCATTGTACCCCGATGGAGATGTTTGTTCCTTCGATTGGGAGAGTCATTAATATGATTAATTAATGTAAAGTCATTTAGGTTAACCCTCTATTTTAAATCCGAGTAGAATTAGACCCCACAACTGAGTTATATTAGGCTTATTAGAGTCTCCTAGAGAAGTCGACCCTGTAAGGTAATTGTCAAGTGGAAATTAAGTATAAATAGAGAGTAAGACTGTTTATTTGATACATTCACTCACTCAACAATATTGCATTAGTGAGAGAGCAGTAGCTCGCACAAGTGAGAGAGAGAACAAATGTCAGAGATCATCTTTGTACTTTTGGTTTTTACTTATTCTATTGGTGCTCATTCTATCACTAAGGAAGTTGCGCGGTTTTTTCCTTTAGGGTTTCCCCAGGAAAAAAATATTTGTGTCTCTTGTGTCTTGTGATTATTGTTGTGCATGTTATTCTCTCAGATAAGATCCTAGATCATATTGATTAAACAATAAAAAACTAACATGGTATCAGAGCTAACCTGAGAAGAAGACACTCTGGAGTTGCAGAAGATAAGGCTTCTTAAGTCTTTGGTTTCTCTCCACAAATCATTAGCAAAATGAGTCTAGGGTAACTCTCCATTGAAGGGTGCATCTTTCAGTTGAAGCAGAATCTGATTCCAGGCATTTTCATTTTTTGACCTGTCACTACTGTGGGAAATTAGGGATTTTCACAGAAGGGGAATTTTTGAGTGAGCCCAACATAGGATTTCTCTCCTCCTCAAAATCAAAATTTAGAGACCAAGATCCAAATTTTTGGTTGGGTAGAACTCCAGGAAATTCAAACCCTAATTTGACCATGGACCAGGAAATCGACACTCCAAAAGATCAGCTCCAAATCCAGTTTGGGCATCTCAAATTGATAAGATATAAATATATTGTATTTCCATTTGAGGTTCTCATTAATGATTTCTCATCACGCCAAGCTTGATGAAAAGGTTGAACGAGATGATAACTTTCGAGCATGTCAGTATAGGATTCCACTTGTTCTTGAAGAAAATGAATTGGACACCTACATAAGTGGAGAGGTTCCAATTTTAGAGGGATATGAGGCTAAATCCTTACACAAGAAGAACTTGTTCAAGGCCAAGAGGATTATTGCTGATTCTATCAAGGATCACCTTATACCACATGTGTCTTCCTTAAAGACACCTAAAGAGATGTTTGATTCCTTAACCAAGATATTTGAAGGGAATAATATAAATCAAAAGATGACTTTACGAAATCAGTTGAAGAATGTAAAGATCCATAATACAAAAAACCATACAGTCATACTTTACAAGGGTCTCTCAAATAAAAGAACAACTTGAAGTTGTGGAAGAAGAAGTAGAGAATGGAGAAATTGTGATGACCACCTTGAATGGTCTCCCTAGGTCATGGGACTCCTTCATTTGAGGGATTTGTGCTAGAATAAAGTTAATCAACTTCAGTAGGATGTCGAAGGAATGCCTAGAAGAAGAAGCTCAGATAGTAGCTCGAGAAGAAAAGACGGGAAATGAAGATCAAGCTCTCATAGCACACACCAAGAAAATTAGGAAGGAGCACTATCATCTCAAGAAAGGTAAGAAATATAACCCTAGAATATCTAGCAAATATCTATCTAGTATTAGATGCTATACATGTGATGAGAGAGAACACTTTGCCAGATATGGTCCTAGAAATAAAAGCATCTCTCACAAGAAGAAGGAAAACAAAAGAATACATCATGGTCACACTACAGAGGATGATGAACCTCCAAGGAAGAGAGTCAAAGAAGAAAGTGAAGATTCTTTAAGAGATGAAAAGTATGTTTTGATTTTTTCCCTCACGGGAAATACTACACATGGAAGCAATGATTGACTCATATATAGTGGGGCTTCCAAGCATATGATGAGATTTAAAGAATCCCTTGTGAACCTATCAGAACATGAGTCACCCCACAAAGTGAAACTTGGGGATGATTACCAGTATTCTATAAAAGCCTAAGTGGTGAAGCTTCCTATAAGCTAGACTCTGGAAAGTCTATGAAGATGAAAGATGTATTATTTGTACCAAGACTAAATAAGAATATTCTCTCCATATCTGCATTGGATGCAAAAGGTATGAGGGTTGCATTTGTATATGGCCAATACCTTATGTGGCCAAAGAGAAATAATTTAAATGATGCAGTAGTGATTGGAGAGAAAGAGGGAGGCTTATACAAATTAAATGGCCAACTAGAACAAGCTTTGGTCCATGACTCAGTAGATCCAAGTGAACTTTGGCATAGAAGGCTTGCACAGGTGCACTATAGGGCACTACCACTTGCAAACAAAGTTGTTGAAGGTCTTCCAAAAATAAAGACAAAGTATGAAGGCGTTTACAAAGGATGTGCAAAGGTAAAGAACACAAATAAGACATTTCCAAGTAGTGAGAGAAAGGAAAAAGGAATCTTGGAAGCTATTCACTTCGATGTATGCAGTCTGATGTCATCCAGTTGATTGAGTGGGTATGTATATTACGTTTATTTCATTGATGATTTTTCTAGGAAGACATGGATATATTTCTTGAAAATAAAATATGAAGTATTTAGTAAGATCAAGGAATTCAAAGCCTTGATCGAGAACCACACATAGAATAAAATCAAGACCTTTCGATCAGACAATGGCGGATAATTCACATCAAATGAATTCAAGGAATTATGCAAAGAGTCAGGGATTAAGAGGGATTTGACCACTCCATATAATCCACAACCGAATGGAGTTGCAGAAAGGAAGAATAGAACAATTATGGAAGTAACAAAGGAAATGATTCATGATTAGGATCTTCCTATGCATCTATGGGAAGAAGCTTCTAGGACAGCTATGTATTTTATAGAATTGTACTCTGCAACAAGACACCAAAAGAATTCTTCTTTGGAAATAAAGAAGAAATCATCCATCTTCAAATATTTGGTTTCCCGGTCGGTGTAGATACACATTCCGAAAGAAAAGAGCACGAACTTAGATCCCTAAGGAAAGAAGGGTATATTTGTGGGATATAGTGAAAGCTCGAAGGCTTACAGAATATATCTCCCAGGATTCAAGAAGATCAACATTAGAAGGGATGTGACATTTGACGAAGACTCAAGTTACAACAAATCTAGAAAGAGACCTGTTGAAGACCTTGAAGAAACATAAATACCTAGGATCTGAGATACAACAATGAATGAAGTAACCCCATAACAAGATCAAGAAATGGAAGAACCTTGAGAACCTATAGATCCACCCCATGAGAAGAATTCTTACAAGAGGAAACCGGCATGGGTACGTGAGGCTATCCGAGGTGCAGAGAGATATGGCACTCTAGAAGAAATGCATAGAGAAAGGAAGAGAACTAGGTCTTACTTTAGTTATGTATCCCTGTTGTGTGACATCATTGATAAAGAATCTTCCAACTATGCAGAAGTGACAGAAAATAAATAATGGAAGGATGCGATCATTTGGGAGTACCAATCGATCATGAAGAATGATGTCTAGGATGTGGTCTTGAGACCAGAAGGGAAGTCTATTGTTACTTCCAAGTGGATCTATAAGAGCAAGCATGCTACATATGGAAGCATAGAGAAGTATAAAGCAATATTTGTAACACGTGGCTTCTCCCAGAAGGAAGGGATAGATTATGAAGAAACTTTTTCACTTGTAGCCAGATACACTTCCATCAGATCAATACTTTCTCTGGTTGTAGTGATGAAATAGAAGATACACCAGATGGATGTCAATACTACGTTCTTCAATGGTGTAGTAGAAGAGGAAGTGTTTGTGGAGCAGCCACTCAGATTTGACACACATGATAGGGAGACTCATGTGTGCGAATTGAAGAAGGCCTTGTACTATTTGAAATAGGAACCCAAGACATGGTATGATAGGATTGACAGCTTCCTCACTAGTTTGGTATTTACCAAGAGTAAAGAAGATTCCAACCTTTACTACAAGTTTGAGGAAGGTAATGTAGTGATACTCCTACTGTATGTAGATGACCTATTTGTGATAGGTGAGGATAGGTTAATTGTTGATGCGAAGAGAAAGCTTGTCGTTGAGTTTGAGATGAAGGACTTGGGGATGATGCACTACTTTCTAGGCATGGAGGTGTGGCAGAGTGCAGATGGAATCTCCCTTGAACAAGTGAAGTATGCAGTAGAGATCCTGAAGAGGTTCGAGATGATGGATTGCAAGGTCATGGACACACCTATGGCATCAAACCTGAAGCTATTAAGTGATGCTTCATCAGAGACGGTTGATGCCACAATGCATCGTTAGATTATTGGACCCTTGATGTACATGATGAATACTAGACCATATATATGTTTTATTGTGAACACATTTAGCAAGTTCCTCACGGATCCAATACATGTTCACCGGATTGCTTTAAAGCATATTCCAAGGTACCTGAAGGGTAAAATTGATTATGGGATCAAGTATGAGGCAAATCAGAAGATTACCCTGGAGGTTTATGTGGAATCAGATTCGGCAGGAAGTTCCATTGATATGAAGAGCACTTCGAGGTGCTGCTTCAGTATGGCATCAAGTGTGATCTCTTGGTTTAGCAGGAAGCAATCCTGTGTGGCACTAAGTACATATGAAGAAGAGTATGTTGCAACTTGTTTGGCTAGTTGTGAGGCAGTGTGGCGAAGGAAGATACTGTTTGATCTCCAGTTGGATGCTACTTCTCTATATTGCGACAAGCAGAGTTGTGTGAAGTTGTCGAAGAACCCAACGTTCCATGGCAAGTCAAAGAATATCGAGATCAAGCATCACTATATCAAAGATATGGTCGAGAGAGGAGCATTGAAGCTCTAGTATGTTGCGACAAACGAGCAAATAGTCGATGTATTGACCAAGCCATTATCCAGAGTGAAGTTCAAGTGCTTCAGAGAGAAGCTTGGTGTTCTTCAGATCGAGGTACCCTCCAAGGGGAAGTGATGAGTCTCAAAGAAGCAGATACAAATGAGCCTTTTCGACATGGTGGAAGGATGGGCCTCCCATGATCCTGATGTAAGTGCTGGGAGCCTTTCCCGGATGGTAGTATGTGTGTCCTACCATTTCGATTGATTTAAGTGTTAGAGCCTTTCTCGAATGGTAGTAGGTGTGTCTTCCCATGCCCGTGGATGTAAGTGCTAGGAGCCTTTCCCAGATGGTAGTAGGTGTGTCCTACCATGCCGGTGGATGTAAGTGCTGGGAACCTTTCCCGAATGGTAGTAGGTGTGTCCTACCATGCTAATGGATGTAAGTGCAGTAGCCTTTCTCGGATGGTACTAGGTGTGTCCTACCATACCAGTGGATGTAAGTGCTGGGATCCTTTCCCAGATAGTAGTAGGTGTGTCCTACCATGCTGGTGGATGTAAGTGATGGGATCCTTTCTCAGATGGTAGTAGGTGTTACCTACCATGCCGATGGATGTAAGTGCTGGAATCCTTTTCCCGGATGGTAGTAGGTTTGTCCTACCATGCTGGTGAATGTGAGTGTTGTGTTATTTGTATCTGGGTTGTGCTTCATGTGACGATGAGATGATCTGAAGATGATGAGGTAACAGTAGGGTACACAGGTATTACAAGGCATGTAATCAGTCATGAGATGCTACTTCAAGTTTTGCAGTGGCATATAATCAGTCCTCAGAGATCTTACAGGTTTTGCAAGAGGCATATAATAAGTCGTGGGATGTACCTACTTGATGGCTTGTTCACAGAGATGATGAAGACCTACATGGAGTCTAGGCCTACATCCAACATGAAAAGGGGCTAGCTCGGTAGAACTTCCTATGACGAGTAGATTTGAGAGATAACACCATTTGTTCGAGATAGCAGCAATAGTGATAATGATGATGATCCAAATTTGATGATGATCTGGTGATGAATATGTGTGCTGATGAATGGTGTCAAGAGAATACCTTCCTAGTTAAGAGGGAGTGTTGATTTATTAGTAACTTCAAAATGTATTCACTTGTATATTTCTTATTGTATTTCATTGTATCCCGATGAAGATGTTTGTTCCTCCAATCGGGAGAGTCATTAATACAATTAAGTCATGTAAAGTCATTGATGTTAACCCTCTATTGTAAGTCGGGGGAATTAGACCCCACAGTTGAGTTATATTACAGTTATTAGACTCTCCTAGAGAAGTCGGCCATGTAAAGTAATTGTCAAGTGGAAATTAAGTATAAATAGAGAGTGAGACTCTATATTTGATACACACACTCACTCAACAATAGCGCATAAGTGAGAGAGGAGTAGGTCGCACAAGTGAGAGATAGAACAACTGTCCAAGATCATCTTTGTACTTTTGGGTTTTACTTTTGTTATTGGTACTCATTCTATCTCTGAGGAAGTAGTGGGTTTTTCTTCTTTATGGTTTCCCCGAGGAAATATCTATGTCTCTTGTCTCTTGTGATTATTGTTGTGCATGTTATTCTCTCAGATAAGATCGTAGATCATATTGATTAAAAGATAAAAATCTAACATTTTGTGAACGAGTCAAATTAAATTTTTTAAGTTAAGCTTCTAGGTGGATAGTTATTACAGTCTCTAATGATTAAGTCAGTAGCTTCATAGAGAAGCTATTTTAGTCTATCTATATAAAGAATAAGAAGATTGTAAATCAAGAGAAGAAATAATTTAATAGTGGAGAAGAAAGAAAAAAAAATATGTGGAGAGTTCAAGAGCTCAAGCTCTCTGTGATTGAAAAGTTTTGAGAGTTGAAGCTATGTAAAAGGTGAAACATCATTGTAAATTTCCAACTTTGTATTTAGGACAAATAGTTCTTGTTATGTCTTGAAAAGATATATAAATTCATTGTGATCATGTTGAATGCATGTTTTATTTAGCTGGACATTCTCTCCATAATTACTTGAGTAAATGTTGTTTACATTTACAAGTTAAGTAAAAGAAACACAGAATCCATAAGCATTTCACCTGGTAAAAGCTAGTTGTGTCTAGTTTTACTCCAAGTTTCATTCCGTGAAAAGTATCTTTCATTTTATAAAGTCTTTAGACTAAGAAATCTCCTTTGTAAAAGTTCCACTAAAAGTGGTTAAGTCAAGTGAATTGATTGAAATCAAAAGTACATCCAAGAAAAAGTGGTGGAAGTGGTGTAAGTGTTTGTGGAGGTCAAAAATGTTGGGTCAAAAGTCTGACCAAAAGTAGTCTATTGAAAACTTGTGGGTCACACTAAGAAGTTGTAGAAGTATTTTGGTCAAGTCTAACTTGTATAAATTTGACTTGTCTAGTCAGAGTTAGACAAGTTCTACTGGAGGAGTAAAAAAAGGCCAAGTCTCCTAAGATAGAGTTTTCCAAACTGGAAAAGTAAAAGAATAATTTTTTTCCTATTGCATGGTAACTCAAGTTAGCCATAGACCTTCCACATCTCATTCCAAAGAAGAAGGAATTGCTCATAAGATCAACATAATGTGATATAAATTCTTCTTTAAAGATGGACCAAGAGATAATGGACTTTTTTGTGATCACAAAACCATTCACACACAAAAAATGCTGAAGCTCGAAATATAAAAATGCAATAGATACCTTTTGGATATTTAACACTTGTTATATATCAAAGAATTGCTCCATCTAAAATATCCATGTCATGGGGTCCTTTACCTCAAACGTCTTTATGTCAAAACTTCCTTATGTCAATCATGAGTACTTAGATACCCCTATTACTTCCATTATTAAAATTAAATCCTCTTATAATATGCTTATTAAGGGTCTTATAATATCCTTATTCAGGGATGGTTGCCCATAATACAGAATTTCCAAATGTTGCCCATAAAAATGTTGAAGCTCCAAATATAAAACTGCAATAGATACCTTTTGGATATTTACCATTTGGTATATATCAAAGAATTGCTCCATCTAAAATATCCATGTCATGGGTCATTTACCTCAAACTTCCTTATGTCAATCATGGGTAGTTAGATAGCCCTATTACTTTCATTATTAAAATCAGATCCTCTTATAATATGCTTATTAAGGGTCTTATAATATGCTTATTAAGGGATGGTTGCCCATAATACAGAATTTCCGAGTCCTCGTGATCCAAACAAATATTTGTATTCCCCATATTTTCGGATTCCTCATGATCTTGAGAAATAAAGGAAGTCCATGGACGCTTATATATCCCCATGATCCCGGCGAATAAAGGAAGTCCTTGCAGGTTTAAATTATTCCCTATTATCCGCGCAAATAAAGGAAGTTCATACACGTTCCGATATTCTCCATAATCCGTATGCAGTTACTAAAGAATACTAATCCAGCAAGTCCGGAGAATCCATACGTATTTGCAATCTGTGAGGGGTTCAAAGAATTTCATGTGACCGAAAGTTCGTCCAGAAACTTCAAATGCGATCCTGTACGTAAAAGAATTCGATCCTATACGAACAAATAATTTAATGTGACCGAATGTTTGAAAAAATTAAAAAACTTCAAATTCGATCCTCTACGTAAAAGATTTTAATGCGACCGAATTGAATTCACAGGTATTGTCTAGATGGTTTTCAACTACAAGTTTGGAGTCCGGTCGTTCCTATATAACGGACGTTACGCCATTTTATTTCCCACGGAAACTTGGCAGTCATAAGGAGCACACTCGTGATATGGTATTGTAAGTTGTATATATAGTTTTAGTGTTACAGTTATTGAGGTTTTCTAATCTATGAGTTCTATATATGGTTTTCGTGTTACAGTTATTCAGGCTTTCTAATCCATGAGTTGTTTAAAATTATTGAGCCTTTTACTGATTTGATCATATATGGATATCTGATCTATGAGTTGTATATACGGTTTTCGTGTTACAGTTATTCAGGCTTTCTAATCCATGAGTTGTTACGGTTTTCGTGTTACTGATTTGATCATTTATGGATATCTGTTTGATGCAGTTTAGCAAATCGTGTTTTAGCAGATTGACTTGAAGTGAAGGCGTTTCTATCAAACGTCGGGGCTTCGTTGGCATAGAAGGCATCCAGTTTGAGTTTAGTCATACCAAGAATACAATGAGCCAAAATCGCAATCCTCAGCCTAACAATGGCCAACATATAGAGTACGTGCCTCAGCTTATCTATGACTATCATGCCGATTACCTAGACCAAGTAGGTTCTCTAATTAGCAACATTTGCAATCCCAATCCTCAGCCTAACCATGATTATGATATAATATACGTACCTGTAGGTTATCTAAATGCCAACAGCCTCTATGGTAACCCTTTAGGTTATCTAAATGCCAACAGCCTCTATGGTAACCCTTCGCCTAATCAGGGCAATCATTGGCCTAACAACGGCAATCATCAGCCTAACAATGGAAACCGTAATGTTCAACCGAAGCCACAGCCTAAATCTAGCAATTCTGTCAGTGCTCAATCGAAGCCACAGTCTAAACCTAGCAATTCTTGCAGTTCTCAATCCAAGCCACAGCCTAAACCTAGCAACTCTGGCAGTCCTCAATCGCAGCCAAACCATGGCGATCCTCCGCCTAACCATTGCAACCCCAATGTTCAATCGAAGCCACAGTCTAAACCTAGCAATTCTTGCAGTTCTCAATCCAAGCCACAGCCTAAACCTAGCAACTCTGGCAGTCCTCAATCGCAGCCAAACCATGGCGATCCTCCGCCTAACCATTGCAACCCCAATGTTCAATCGAAGCCACAGCCTACCCCTGGCAACTCTGGCAGTCCTCAATCGAAGCCAGAGCCTAACACTGGCCATTCTGGCAGTCCTCAATCGCAGCCACAGTTAGAGGGACAGCCACAGCCTATCCCTGGCAACTCTGGCAGTCCTCAATCGAAGGCACAACCTAACACTGGAAAATCTGCAGGCAGTTCTCAATCGCAGACACAGTTAGAGGGACCGCCACCCCAAGAGACCAAGAGCCATCCTGACCAGGCTGACAAACTCGACCAGGTCAACAAACCCGAGCAGAGCTTCACCTGCAAACCCAAGATCGACTACAACCCTACGACGGCCAATACTTTTATGGATAAAGTGAAAGCCGGTATCGACAAGACCATAGGCAAACCCGGCAACCAGACCAACAGCCCCAAACAGTCGTTCGAGTTCAGTCCCGAGATCAAGTACCGCCCTGTGGCGGCCAACGTTGTAGTAGGTAAAGACAAGTAGATCGGCTTATAAAATTATAAAATTTCTTTCTGTTGAGCGTAGCATTTGAACAAAGATGTGTCACGACTTTCATTTGGTTTGCTTAATTACATTGATTTTACATCGCAGTCAAGCAGGAGAACGATTAAATGCAGTCGAAGATTCTATACTGTTCATGTTCGACTGGCTGTCTGTTCGTATGGTGAACTACTTATGCTTTGTTTGGAGCTAAATCCTCGCTCTCTATATACAGACGGCCCTGTCATGGATGGTCGCTGACTCGCTGCGAGTGATGTATAACTATGATTACTTAAGTAATTGTTAACTATGATTACGTCTTATCAAGTTTTTAATGCTTTTGTTTTCGAAAGTTTAAAACTCATGAATATTTTTCAAAAACATCATAGAGATAAATTTGTATGGATCTTAAACCTATTTATAGATTCAATTTTCAGATAATTATCTCAATTTCTTTTACATATTTATAATAAAAATAAATTTTAATTTTAATTTTATGAATTGACATTAATTTTTTAATTTATTTTTAATTCCAGAATCAATAAGAGTTAGGTATTCTACAGCTGAGTATTGGAGAGATGTTATAACTTAAAGTAATTTTACAGAAAATATTTTGGACTATAATATTTTTTTTTAAATTACACTTTAAAAAAACTCTACTTATTTGAATGGTTGATAAATACAACTTTAAGATAGATATATGCTAGTTGGTATAAATGTAGTGTTACCTTATCTACATGACAAAGTCTGTTCCATAGTGTGTTGTAGAATACCTCACTCCTTTCCTAAGTGAATATATTTGTAAAGGAAACCAAATAAATATATATGTGAAAGCAAACTTTTGGGATAACTTAATGACAATGTACATAATTTTGATTTAATATATCTTATCAATTTTGTAAAATGTTTTTCTTAGCACATGTTTCAAAATCTAAATTCAGAAAGTCAATGGAGCAAACTTTTTAGATTGAGATATGTACACATGTACCATTCTCTTACCATAAATGATATGTACACATGTATCATTCTCTTACCATAAATGATTACTCAGTCGCTACGACAAGTAGCAACAAAGATTGTTGAGTTACCAACCTATGAGGAACTTCCTCATTTACCTGAATGTTTGGTTGATTTTGAAGATAAGGTATCACAACCACAGAGATTGTTGGTATTGGATGAAGCATTGAAGGCTACTCCAGCACGATGGTGGGAAACACACAAAAAGTCGAATGATGGGTGGTCGTTATGTCGCAGGTTGATGCAAGTTTGCTTGAGTGGAACAAAAAAGTACGAGAAGTATGATGGTCGTAATGATCCTAATGATCATTTGATGTGTGTCAGTCCATGTGGTTATCACAATCAAAGAATGAGTGGGTACATGCTTTCGTACACACATTAAATGAAATGTTGCGACAGTGGTATATACCAGTTGAGCTTAGAAGAGAGATAACAACTTGGGAAGAGTTGTCAATCTGTTTCAATCACACCTTCAATTTTGCAGATGCTAAACCCGTGATTCATAATGTGCTATAGCATATTCGTGATGTTGTTTTGAAGGTAGTTCCAGTCACATATCCTGTGGACCCTCATGAATCACCAATGATGCAGTCAATGGTGGAGTGCTACAATGTTACAGAAGGGCCTGAGGATGAACATGACCCAAGAAACGTCAATATTCCAGAATACGAAGGAAGTCGGGATATCACGGCATCAGAAATACTGACAAACAAAGTTCAATATCCATTGAAGATTCAAAAGGTTAACATTGCGACAGACTGAGGAACCAAAGTTCGCGAATATTGGAGACTACTGGGATGAAGAAACCATGGCGAAGATCAATGATTTGCTGCATGAGTTTCAAGAATTATTTTCGATGAAGTTTCATGAAATGAAGGGGATATTAGGAGATTTGGGAGAAATGAAAATCCTGCTGAAGCCTGATGTGAAAACTGTGAAGCAGCGGTCATATCGCTTGAAGCTGTGGTACAAGGAGAGAGTAAAGGATGAGCTCGACAGAATGTTGGATGCTGGCATTATTGAACCAATTGAAGAATCAAAGTGCATCAGTCCTATGGTGGTGCAAGATAAGAAGACAAGCAAGGTTCAAATCGGTGTTGATAGCAAGAAGTTAAATGATGGGTGCCTTCATGATCCACTTCCGACATCATTCATTAACGAAGTATTGGAAGGAGTAGGCGGTCAAGAAGTCTATTTATTCACGGATGGATTTTCTAGCTATCGTCATATCAAGATCACAAAAGAGGATCGACATAATACCATGTTTGTGAATGAATGGGGATTCTATCAGTACATAGTGATGCAATTTGGACTAAGGAATGCACCTGTGATATTCTCTAGGATTGTAGTTGATGTGTTCAAGGATTTTATACATACGTTTTTTGCGGTATACATGGATGATTGGATGGTTAATGGAATGGTAAAGGATCATCTCACAAATCTGTGACTGATGTTGGAACAGTGTCCACAACACCAGATTGCACTAAATTCAAAGAAGTGCATATTTTGTGCACCTTTTGGGATGCTATTGGGGAACATTTTCTACAAGGAAGGTCTATTGGTTGATTTAGCCAAGATTGTCCTTATTCTTAACTTACCATCACCTACAAATGTGAATCAACTTAGAGCGACATTAGGCCATACGGGACATTATCACAAATTCATCAAAGGATATGTCGTGATCACAACACCTATGGATAAGTTGCTAAAGAAGGATGTGCAGTTTGAATGGAGTCACGAGTGTGAGGGAATTTTTGACACATTAGATATGAAGATGGCTATAACGTCAATATTGGTTTTTTTCAGATTGGACGAAGGAATTCCATTTTCAAATCGATGCGTCGTCAACTACGCTTAGAGTGGTGTTAGCACAACAAGGCGAAGGAGATATTGATCACCTGATTGAGTTTTCTAGTCGTAAGATATCATCTCCGGAGAATAATTATAAAACAGTAGAGAGAGGAGGGTAGGAAATGGTCTACGCATTGCATAAGTTTCGACACTATCTGTTGGGACGTCATTTCAAAATGTTCACTAATCACTCTACGTTGAAATAACTGGTGAATAAGCCTGTGTTGGGGGGGAAGATATGTTGTTGGACACTCCTCTTCCAAGAATTCGATTTCGAGATAATTGTGAAATCAGGTCACTTGAATGCAGGACCTGACCATTTGTCGCGAATTGAAATAGGTGAAGAACCGATGAACATTGAATATGGGTTACCTGATGCGCAACTATTTAGGGTTGGAATGGTTGACAATTACTATGAGAAAATAGTTCAGTTTATGGAAATAGGACAAGCACTAGAGGGATTCACTACAAATCAGAAGAAGTATTTGGTTGTTTGAGCCACGGATTTTCAGTTGATCACAAGAGAACTCTATAAGACGGGACCTGACGAGATCTTATGGTGATGTGTCATACAACATGAACAGGAAAGGGTCTTGGCGGAAGCACACACGGGAGTTGCTAGCAACACTACGCAGGTCATGCTACTGCAAGGAAGGTACTATGCGCAGGAATTTGGTGGCCAACTCTTAACAGTGACGCACCAGAAAATGCACAGACTTGCGACGTTTATCAAAGAACTAGGAAGCCATCTTGGTGGGATTAGATGCCATTAGTACGTCAAGTGACACTGCATCCATTTGATAAATGGACAGTGGATTTTGTGGGACCAATCAACCCACCAGGAAAGAGAACTAGTGCACAATATATCATCACATCGATGAACTATTTGACAAGGTGGGAAGAAGCTACACTAGTTGCATATTACATTGCTGCAATGACAACAAGGTTTTTGTTTGACAATGGTGTCACTTGTTTTGGTTGTCCAAAGATCTTGATGAACGATCAATGAGGTCACTTCATCAATCGCACCATCAACGTGCTGATACAGGAATTCAAGATACAACGCAAGAAGATTACCCATTATCATCAGCAAGAAAATGGGATAATTGAGGCCCTCAATAAGGTGTTGGAGCATGCACTCACAAATATCTGCAATGCAAACAATGATGACTTGGATTTGAAGATTCGAGTAGTATTATGGGAGTATCACACTACATGTAAGAGGTTGACAGGAAAGACACCATTTAAGTTGGTGTTTGGGCAGGAGGCAGTCATGCCAATGGAATACATTGTTCCAAGTTTGCGCACCGCAACAACAACATAGATGGACGACGAAGGAGCATTGGAAGAATTCCTAGCTCAGTTGGTGCAACTAGAGGAAGACAACTTTGTCGCAGGATTTCATCAATGCGTTGAGAAGGAACAACAGAAAGCATGGAATGATAGAAACATCAAGAAAAAACACTTTTAGCAAGGAGACTTGGTGCTGCTATATGACAGTAAGTTTGTGAAACATACAGGTATGTTGCAAATGCATGGCTGGGTCCTTATGTTATCAATTTCATTACCGAGGGAGGTGCAGTACAGTTACAACAATTAGATGGTGTGATACTACCTAAGTTGGTGAGTGGTTTTAGGATGAAGCCTTACATGATGGTCATGGTGCTACGCGATGCCTGAAGCATTGTGTAGTAAAAAAAAATTGCATGAGATGGTAGTTAGGCGGTTGGCACACTAGGAGCAAGTGGTAGCACAAGAAGACGGGTCAATTTTGCACTTAGGGAGAAATGCTGCAACGTATGTAGGGACACGATAGAGTCAAATTGGGAAATAAATGCAGCAATTAAACTAGTTATCTAGTGGCGTTGTTCGATGAGACACACATTAATGGAGGGCCAGAATGTTAGATCGGGAGGATAGATGATGGATTCAAATGATGAATGGTGGATATGGTCAAAATGATTGAGAAATATTTCACACGATTGATCCCATGCTATAAGAATCAATGAGCCATGGATCGAAATTACCATTGCATAAATTGAGTTAAAGAGATTGAGTTTCAAGGTTGAGATTGCGACGTTGAGTTGTGTGATATTGATTTGCAGAGGATAGTAAGGTTGAAGGATAGTAAGGATAGTAAGATTCATAGTCGTGATTGAGTTGTGTTGAAGGATAGTAATAATACTATGATTTGGAGTGGTGATTGTAAGAACCCTACAAAGTTCCATAGTTTCGTACGATATTTCAAGTGGAAGTGCCCAGGGGTCACTAGTCATCAATGTCCCAATCGAAGAAGAAGTAGCAAGCATGACAATTGGAGCATCACCCATCACAAGGAAGAAGAGGGGGGCCAATCGACCCAAGTTTCTGACACAGAAGAAGAGAACCACAAGAAGTTCGACAAGAGAAAATACAGAGGTAGTTGAGGCCTCCATGATGAGGGAAGGGGTGACTACAAAAACCTGGTTCCAAGGATTCGAAGCCCACAAAGAGCCAAAAATATCCCATCAATATTGTCGCGATTCCGAAAGGCATGAAATGTAGATTTGATATTGCGCCTTGATTGGTTAGAATGAAGTATGAGGACCATGATCTGCTAGAATTAAAAAACTGTATTGCAGACCCATTTGAGAAGAGGACAAGACAAGAAAAGGATCACACAGTGTGAACCCCACAGCACTAGGCATTGGGTTTGGAAAAATCAGGGCTTTTAGGCCTGATTCACATGCCCCATTTTGGTCAAATGAAATAGAAAAATGCATGTGTTAATCAAGAAGAGGAAAGAGAATGAAGAAGCCATTAGCATGGTGCCAATGGAAGATGTGCAAGTAGACCACATTGTGGTGACAATTACAAAGGTGACGAACACTAGGGAAGTACATTGAATTAACAATTGACCGAGGGATTTACATAGGTAATGAATCAAATTACTTCTTTAATCAACACAATTTTAGAAAGAGTACCAAAAGAAAATATGGAGTAGAGGGTGGTTGATATTAGTACAGGGAGGTGAGGAATAATTATGCCCATTCCGCTAGGGGAAGTCGAGAAGCAGAGCAAGGATGTTGATGCTTCCTTACACCAGGTCAAAACCATTGTGATGGACGTCAAGGAGTTATTGACGCACACATTGGTAAGACTACAGAAGTTGGCTGCACAAGAGTTGGTTGATAGAGAGCAAATCATCGACAACCACCTGTTGAAGTCACGGGAGAAAAAAGCAGCAACAAAGAAGGATATTGAAGAGTTGAAGAAGGAGAACGATAGGTTGATGGTAGAAAAGGCACAACTATGGGATGACAGAGAACGATTAGAAAAGGAGGTCTCTGTCGCATTTCAGAAATTTATGGAGATATTAGAAGACATGGATGCAGAAATAAAAGCACATAAGCTTGGTGAAGTGATCACAACATTCAAGCGTGACATTGAAGAATTGAATGCGTTGGTGAAGCCAGACACAACATTGGATAAGGCTGCGGAGTGTAAGAGCACTATTGAAGACTTGACAACGTAGCTGGAAGTGATGGAGAAAGAGGAAAAACAGGTTACAAATGTGACTACACAATTTTGGGAAAGCGTAGTCCAAGATGAGCAATTGGAGCAACTTAATACACAATTAAGGGAAGGAGAGGGACTACTGGCTATGTTGTGAACATCTCTCAAAGCGATGCCTCCAGTAGTATAGGTAACAAAAGAGGAAGAGCTGAAGGAGATGCAACATTGATTCATGAAGGAAAGAGAGCGTCAACAAAGACGCACAATGTAGCTTGAATAATTTCAGGACATTGGTGAGCAGCTCTCAATGAAAGCAGTTACTGCATTACAAGAAGTTTAGGATGGCCGAAAAGATGTAAATGAAAATATTGCTAAGCATTCACTAAAGAGGGAAGTTACAAAGTGCATGGAAATCAACTATAAGGTAAAGGAGAAGGTAAAAGAAGTTAGCCAACAGTATGAGAACTTCAAGGTTAAGATCATCAGCTACACTATTTCCAGCTGACATGGCTCGAGGGAGAGCCACAAGATTATGTTGGGGGCCTATTGTCAGGAAGTTTTGAGGATAATTAGTCATGAAAAACCGAGGATTATCTGCAAGGTCAAAGTTGGTGCATAAGGAGGAAGATGGTGTGCAAGGCAGATTGGTCAGATTTTGTATATTTTGGTCATTATTTTGTAGTTTTTGGTCTAAGTAGTTAGGAAGTTGATATACATGGACCATGATGTAAAGGAGCAATACTATTAATAGATCTAGGAGTTGTAATATTGAATCATCATCCTTTTTTGTACTTGAATATCAGATCGGTTCAATCAATCTATCTGTGGATGTGAGATATGAATTGTGGAACTATTTTGAGAGCCCGTGTTTTGATGCGAAGTAATATGAAATGACGAATATTTGATGGAAACACTGTGCCTTTAGCTCTTTTTGTTTTCTTGTTTTCCTATGATGTGATGTGAATGAATTCATGTTGTAGTGTGATGTTTCTTTCTGAATGATGCGATTCTTTTATGTTCTAAATCATGTCATGATGATCGATCTGTTTCATATTGTTGTGATCTGAATGTATTAATACGATTTGATGATTAATGGTATGGATTTGTGATATTGAACCAATGCTTGAATCTATGAAGTAATGTTGTGGTAGTGAACAATATATGAACAAACATGGTTCCTATAGTTCTCCCTTGAACATCTCAGGTGAGACCTCATTTTCTCCATAGGTGTTGGTCGACAGGGTTAAACCTGTCTTGGACGGTGCTCAAGGAGATCATTGAGGTAAGGGTGTTGAAAGAGAGTGAACCCATGTCGACAGATCTATGTCAACACTCTTTCCTAGCTCCGATGAAGCCGATTCTAGTTGCAATCTTGACCAAGATGATTTATTTTCCAAATCTAATTCAAACATCGTTATGGATGATGAAGAAGAAGAAACAAGGGATCTCTTTACATTTCCCATTAGTGTTCACCAAGAGTATTCTCGAATGAAAAAAATAGATTTTTCTAATCTCCCGAACTTTCTTGAATTGAACTATGAAGACCATCATACTTTTTTGTTCTAATTTGATGTAATATGTAGATTCTGTGGTTACACCATAGATGCTCGAAAACTAAGACTCTTTTCTTCAACTCTAAAAGAGTTAGCACTTAGATGGTTCAAAAAATTACAAGGAAATAACATTTCACATGTGATCAAATGAAATAGACCTTCTTAGAGAAATATAGGAGCTACTACAAGGCCAAAGATACAAGAAAAAATATTTGTAGGATGCAACGGGGAGATAAAGAATCCTTGGAGTATTATGCACAATAATTTCAGTCATTTACAAAAGAGCCATTAATTGTACACTAGATGAAGTATCTTTGAAATTGGTACTTGTGAGAGGAATCATATATGAATACATGGAAATCCAAATATCGTAGGGGATGGAGACATCTTCACAAATCCTATGAAGATATCCTACACGTATTCAAAAAATAATCGAGATCTAGGAAAGGGAAGGATGGATGAGAGGCATAACTTCATTAGAAGGAGGATAATCCTTGCGAGTGCCAACCCTAACCAAATATGATTTCAGTGACCTTTTAGATGACATTTAAAACAACACCCTTCAGTTGTTGGAAATTCAACTTGATGCACTACAACTAAAAAAAAGAAAGATTAAATCAACAAGGAACTAGCCTTTTTTGTCCAAAATGTAGGAAGAAACATGAGAAAGGTCAATGTCCATTGCATATGATCGAATTATGTGGATTATGCATTGAAAACCATTCTATATAAAAAATTTCTTTACTTCCTTCTTGTAAAGAATCTATGCATGATTCAAGATCATAAAACTATGTAGAACATTTTTCTTTTATCATTGAAACAATTTTACTAGGCCATTTCAAACTAATAATCAGTCCTACTTCAATCAAGCAAATACTTACCAAACATTTGATTGGATTCCAATAAAAAAAACCTCGTACCCTATGAAAGCATACATAAATCAATGGAAGCAAACCCAAAACCCATACCATCAACAATACTCTACTTAGATTTACCAACAACACCCCGGACTATTGCATCAGCCACAAACAAATTTTGGAAATCAATATCCATCTTCTTTAAATTATAGAACTCAACCAAAACAGTCTTTCATAATTCCACCACCACAAAATCAATAGCCACCCAAACCACCTTCAATTCCATCTTAGCTAATTCCAAACCCGAATAACAATAATCCAAACTAGCAAGTTTACAATACTGAAATAATGCGGTTCCCAACTTATGTTATGGAAACACTCGATTTAAACAAGGTAAAATTGAGATCCGGAAGAGTAATATGATATCTATTTTCACCTATGAAAAGTGAATAAGAATATATTCGATATCAACAACTTGTAATTGTAGATATTCTTGAAGAAGAGAAAGTTGAAGAAAAGTCACCAAAACCTACTAATTTGAATCCTCCTTTTCCTCACAAATTAAAAGAAAAAGGGTCAAGTAGAAAAAAATACTATTTTTAATGAATTGGTAAATTTGAACATACAAATTCCCCTCCCACGGGATATAAAAGATTCCCCCATCTATAATAAATTTATAAGATAAACATGGATAAAGAGACCAGAAAGGAAAAAAGGATCCGCACACTATTAAGGTTATAGTCCATCTCATAGACCTTATGTCAGGTAGGGCTATCAACCCTAAGTATCTATACCCAGGAATTCTTGTAGTCAATATAAAAATCAAGAAGAATCCTATCCCAAGTAGCCTCATTGACTTAGGATCCACAATCAATGTAATGACAAAAGATATTATGTTAGACCTAAACTTACAATCCTTAATAAGGCCCACAATTACTGTGTTACAACTAGTAGATACATCCACTATCTAACTAGAGGGTATACTTGAAGATATCACTATCAACATCAAATATTGGGAATATCCTAGAAACTTCATAGTTATAGAGGTCAAAAGTAAACTTAGAGGATATCCCCTCAACCTTGGAAAATCATTGCTAGCCACTATAGATGCCTATATAGGTTTTCGATCTGGAGACATGACCATTACAAGTGGGAAATCCAAAAAAGAATATTACTATTTACCCCCCTTCCAAACATTCCATGGATACAACGAAAAAATATTTGGTTAAATGATTATGGTGACATTTTTTATCGAGAAGTGAAACCCATTCTCAGCACAAAAACTTCCCTAACACTTCAAGATTAAGATGAACAAATATTGAACAACCCGGTAGGTATCTTGAATAAATGTATAGAGATGAGTCTCTATCTAAGCAATGGAAAATGAAATATGCTAATAAAGTAAAGCATGGTTTGGTAGATCACATATATGAAAAAGGATTTGAAGTTGATGACGAAAAGGTATATGTCATAAAAACCTTACCTCCACCGGTGAATCATATTGACTTACTTCAATACCAAGGAGATATTTCATCATTCCTAAATCAATCATCTCAAATTCTGTTTTCATGGCTTTCTTGAACTCATCTACTGAAAGGTCTCCAGTGAATATCAAATCATCCACATATAAGGAAACAATCATTATTTTACCTTCTTGGTTTACCTCTCTATACAACGTTGGCCCACTTGGACTTCTGCTAAATCCTTCACTATTCAAATATTCATCAATGTTGTTGTACCATACTCTTGGTGTCTACTTCAATCCATACAATGCTTTCTTTAATTGGTAGACCTTGTCTTCTTGTCCATCAGTTTCATAACCAAGAGGTTGTTTCACATAAACCTATTCTTCTAAAGATCCATTTAAAAATGCAGACATTACATCCATTTGATGTACATACCATTTATTATGAGCAACAATTGCTAATACCATCCTTACCATCTCAAGTCTAGCCACCAGTGCAAAGGTCTCATTATAATCAATACTAGGTTGTTGACTAAACCACTAAGCTACAAGTCTTGCTTTGTATTTTTCAACATCACCATCAACATTTAACTTAGTCTTATAAATTCATTTGACACCAATACAATTTTTATTATCACGCAATTCTACATGATCCCAAGTATTATTTCTTTCTATGGCATCAATTTATTCATCCATTGCTTTTATCCAAACATCCTTTTTAATAGCCTCATCAAAATCTACTGGATCACATGCTATTAATGCAAATGTTGAAATTTGATCATACAATTCTCTTAAAATTCTAGTCTTCTAACCTCTAACTCTATTTATTAATGATGTTAATGTAGGATTTGATTCATTAGTTACCTTTGATACTGTTCCTTTCTGTCCACATGGTTCACCATGTTCATGCGTTTTGGGCTTTTTGGATGGTGCTGTTATTGTTGGTGTTATGGAGTTATCTTTCCTCCATGTATGTCGTGTTCTTCTTCTTCATCTTCTGCGTGAGTTGCAACATCGTCCTCACCAACTAATTTATCAATGATCCCATCACATGCTTCTTCTTCCTTAAACACCACATCTCTGCTGATGACATACTTCTTGGTGATGTGATTATAAATTATGTATGCTTTAAATTATTCACTATATCCAACAAAAATAAAATTCTGACTTTTGTCATCTAACTTTCTTCTCATCTCTTCAAGTACATGTGCATAAGATAGACAACAAAAAATTCTTAAATGAGATATCCTGCTACACTTACCACTCCATGCTTGCTGAGGAAATTGATTCTTCACACTCTTTGTGGGGCTTCTGTTCATGATGTATACTGAACAGGTAACAACGTCTCCCCAATATTCATTTGAAAGATGTTTCTCCTTCATCATACTCTGAGCCATGTTTCTAATGGTTCAATTCTTCCTTTCTGCTACTCTATTTTGCTATGGAGTGTAGCGAGCAGTAAACTATCTTTTAATTCAATAATATTGACAGAATTCCATAAATTGATTTGATATATACTCTGTAATGCCCCAGTTTTGACCCCATGGTATTAAATTGCATATGATGTAAATATTTTCATTTGATCATGGTGTGGAGGTCAAGGAAAACGCCCCACCAGGGATTTAGTGCCTTATGTATCGACGATTCAAATCGATGTTGATGGTTTATGTGATAGCCAGGCACAATATGTTTGAGATATCATGTAAAATGAAAATTAGTAAAAGTACCACAACTAGCTATGCGCCGCAATTTTAAAGAGATGAGGGCATGATTTCACAAGGAATAGGGGAGGGGGGGGGGTATTCAAACCTTTGAACCAATGGGGAAAATCCAAATGTATAAGGGAAAACCCATAAAGTGGTCAACTATCCATTTTGTCGTTTGGTGCCCAGTCATCTAGA
Source organism: Pseudotsuga menziesii (assembly GCA_001517045.1). Lineage (NCBI taxonomy): Eukaryota > Viridiplantae > Streptophyta > Pinopsida > Pinales > Pinaceae > Pseudotsuga > Pseudotsuga menziesii. Next base: position 662,549 of record LPNX011153487.1, on the reverse strand, counting down.
AGTTGGTTGAGGAAGTTATTGCATGGGGATGGGAAGAGTATGGGAGTGAAATTCATATCAAGGAAGCCACACATTTTTGCTAAAATGAATTTTGACTTATGGACCAAGTAAACACTTGGAAAAGGAGGCCCAATCCAATTATTCACCCATGAGTATTCTCTCTCACGCAGCTGGAGAAATATGGGGCATTCTCATCCCAATTTTTCTGCATTTTTCTCCATTTCTACATGCCCAGAAATTCGTTTAGGTCTTGCTGAGTGAATATGCAGCAAGGATTGACGATTTGGGGGTTTCTAAGAGGTGTTTTTTCCTTCCTTAGGAAGCAAGAGCTTGCTAAGAATTTACCTCCACATTTTTATGTTGTTTCTTTATTTTTCCATACCCGTATTTTTCGTTTTTGGAGCTGTGCAGTGAGTGGGAAAAGGAGACCCACAATTTGGGTGTGGACGGGGGTTGTTTTATCCTCTACAATTCCTAGAAACATTTTTTGAAATCGTATTTCACTCACAAGGTTTTTTTCCCCAATTTCCTCAATTTGTTCTTGGTTGCAAACCTGTTTTTGGTTATGCTCAGTGGTTGGCGGGGATAGAGCCACAATTTTGGGGTTTATGGCAGTCTTTTTTTCCCACGTGAAGCCATAGATTTCTTTGAAATTGAAATTTCTATTAGAGGGATTTTTTTCCCTTGTTTCCTTTTCGTTTTCGCTTCTACGATGTTTTTGTCCATATGCAACAATTTTACTTTCCTGTGAAGTGCATGCTTGTATTGACATGGTTGAGTAAGTCCAATTAACCCATCTATTATATGGTTGAATGTATTTGGATGTGATTGTTGCCTTGGATGAGTAGGTCCAAGGCCCCCATGTTATTGTCTTGTTTCCCCAATAATCTGTGAAACCCAACTGTGTGTTGGCTTGACTATGGGTGTACGATGTTGTTGTGTGTAAGCCTATTGTTCCATAGTTTCTTATGGAAATCATTCCTAGCTCGAGGGTGGCAGTGGCTCTGAGAGATTGATGAGCACACTGGCCTATGGTTGGGTAGAACGTTGCAGTGACATAACTAGTTGTGGGGAAGCTTCTTCTCATGATAAGTATTATTTGTGTATTTAATTTCCGCAACTGTATTTGTTTTGTGAATTACTATGAACATGATGAATGCTTGAATAAATGTGTTTTTCTTTCCTTGTTTATTTCATGTATAATGCATCTATGTATTTGTTTTATTCAATGAATTTTTATTATCATGTTCATGGGGCTAGATTGCCCGTTTTGATAGAAACAACAACCTAGTCATGTCCTTTCCATCGTTGGTATGAGTGGTGGGGACATGACATAATCACCTCCTCTATCTGATCTCAAGACTTTAATAAATCTGTCACCCTCCTTTTCATCCATAGCTTTAAAACTTTTAAATACATCAAACACTTGATATTTCTGTTTTAATAAATACACCCAAATTTTTTGACTGTAATCATTAATGAAATTCATAAAATAAACATTACCAGTCAAAGAAAGTGTTTTCATTGGTATACAAAAATATGTGTGTACCAGCTCTAATGGTTCCTTTTCTTTGTATGAGACTCCATAAATAAATTTCTCTCTATGATTCTTTCCCAATATGCAGCTCTCACATCATCCTGTTGGTTGCTCAATACTGGGAAATGCCTCCTCTGTAGCAAATCTAAACCACCAAAATGTAAATGACCATACCTCAAATTCCATAACCATGATTTATCTAAACTCTTAGTTTTCTAAGCATCCAAAGAGTTAGTCAAATCATTTCTCATAATCAGTAGAAACATTCTATTCTTTGTCATCTCTACTCTAGCTATCAACTCCTTACTTGGATATTTGTCATAAATAGTGCATACCTTGTTTTTAAATAACACTCTGTATTATTTCTCTAGCAATTTTCCAACACTTAATAAATTACATATTAAAACAAGAACATAATAAATGTCATGTATTTTTCTTCTTTTACCATTCTTTGCATACAGAGTAATCACACCTTTACCATTAAATTTTACCTTATTGTCCTTATCAAACTTCACTTCATACTGAATGCTGGTGTCTAGACTTGAAAATAATTCCTTATTTCCAATCATGTGGTTGTTGCATGCACTGCCCAAAAACCATACATCTTTTGAACTTTCCTGGGTGACATTACAAGTTAGAAACATAGGCTTCTCTTCATTTTCATTCTCCTCTATGATGCATGTAGACAACTTACTAGCATCTGCTTGCTTCTTCCAACACTTGTTAGCAAAATGCCCAAATTTCTCCCAATAAAAACATTGAAATTTAGATCTGCCGCACCTTTGATTTCCTGGCTGCCATGTTTTGCTGCTACTCCCCCTTACCCTAGGAGTACTCCATTGTAACTTCTCTTGATTTTTCAAAATCATTTCTCCTGTCACTATGATCAACACTTCATCCTCCTCTTCCTTTGTTACTATATCTTCCTCTACCTCTACCTCTAGTAACATGTAACTAAGAGTTAAAAGCATTTTCTAATGGAGTATCATCATACCTATTCATTCTTGATTTATGATCAATCAAAGAGCCAGTCATCTCACCAATGTGTATTTGACCGAGATCTTTAAACTCTTTAATTGGAACAACAACTACTTCAAACTTCTTTGGAAAACATCTCAACAATTTTTCAATCACACGCTGATCTGGGAGGTCTTCACCATATTGTCGTAGATGATTTACAACATTCATGACTTGTGTCACGAAAATATCAACATACTCGTTGTCCTTCATCTTCAGATTCTCAAAGTCCCTTCTCAAGTTCTACAACTTAACATTCTTCACCCTTGTCACACCTTTATAGTTGGTTTCAAGAGTGTCCCAATCTTTCTTCGAAGAATCAACACTTAATACATTTGGAAAAATACATTCACTCAGGCCTTGATGAATAAGACCAAGAGCTTTATTATCCTTCTTCCTATTTTTTTCATCAAAACATGCTCAGCATTTGACAGAGCCAACTCAGCAGCTTGATTAGCTGGTTCTAGATACCTAATCGTAACAAACTCCTAAATATCCTAAGCATACAGGATAGTTCTCATTTTAATAAACCAAGTATCATAATTTCCGACAACACAGGAATTTGTGGCTGCACTACACTGCTATTAGTAGCCATCTCAAATTGAAAATCACTCTTAAAAACTTAACCTTGAGCTCTGATACAACTGTGGGGAAGGAAGAGGAGTGCCTCTCTCTGCTTCTGTGACACTTCAAACTTCACTTAAGACTCAAATAAACACTTATAACACTATAACATCCTGGCTGTTATAGCTGACACAGTTCACAAAACTCAAATCAATCACCTACAGGACTGTTGCAGCTGGCTCTTACAGCTGACAGTACCCTACATATTATGTTGTAGCTAGTTGTTATAGCTAACAACAATATACACAACTTTTACAACTAGCTGTTACAATTGGCAATCGTCTACAACACTGTAACAACTCAGTTGCAACTGACTATTTAGCAAGTTTTCGATAACCCCTTCCTCCATAAACTTAACACACGTATTCTACTTGATGAATAAATCATATTAACATAAATAAACTCTGATTTCTCTAGCTACCACAACAAATTAACATAAAAAATAAAACTGAGTTTTTCACACTAAAAAACAGAGTAGATATTACACAATAAACTTCAAATTTTCAACTATGTATGTATTTCTCTATTACGTTGTGTCTCACTATGTGTTCAATCACAATTACAATGAAAGTATTTATACTATTTCTAGCTAAGTCAGTCATTAACTGCTAATTGATCCTTCACATTACAAAAAACAAGACTCTCTGTTTATGATTTACAATCTGACAGAGTGGAAAACTGTGTTCACTGACACAGTTCTGTAGCATCAAAATGAATATTCATAATTTTAAATAATCTGATGTCTATCTTTTTGCATAAGATGGTGTGGCGGTTTGTGGCTCTTCACTATTTCGGCAATTATATTTCTGGGCGGTGATTTCCTTTTTGGAGTTTCACCAGGCAATCAATATGGGTGATGGAGTAATTAACCACTTCCAACACACCTATGTCCTCATAGTTATGTTTATAAATCTAAGAGCGAGGTTATTGGAAAGTGCACCACTCATTAATTTAACACACTTGGATCATAGAGGGATTGTCGAGAAAGATTAAAATGAGGTGGAAATAATAGCCATGGCTTTCATTTTCTTCCAAACAAAATATTAAAAAAGGTCCCTCGTCACGTGAGGAAGATGAGAAACTCTTCAATTATATGATGCAGAACGACAATATCGGCTGCTCCTAGAGATATGTGGACAAGCACATCAATAATTAATGTAGCATTCACTCTCATTTTAATTTCATTTGTAGTATAATTCAATCAACCCATAATGGTATTGCAATTGAGCAACTATTTCTATTTAGGTAGATGTGTTTCGATTATGAATAAATTAGCATAGTTACTTAATTTCTAGTTACAATTTAAGTCTTAAGAAGTGTAGTCCACATATCAACTATTTATATTTATATATATATGTTTGTTGTATTAATATACTAGCATAACCAAATGGACCTTGTGGTTAATAGGTCATAAGTTAAGTGTTAATAATTGTATGTTCTATGTAATTTAGCTACTTTTTATCACATATAAACGGACATTTTGATAGTATCATTGTATCATATTCATAGAATCCAAGAAAATAAGTCTTTCTAGTCCACCACAAATTGTAAAATATAAAAACCTATAAATACAATAAAAAAGATTATGAAATATGATAAAAGATTCATTTTAGTAAATGTAATATAATAAAACTAACATATTATAGATTGATTTTCATTTGAATTCCCATTTATTAAATTAATATTTACTAATTGAAAAAATATAATCATAAAAATCTTAACAACAAATTAATATTTACAAATTGAAAGAATATAATTATAGAAAGGATTTTAACATTTTATAAACTAGTTAGTAGTTGAGTGTTTGGAGTTTTATGTAAAGTGTTATGCAATGTTTCTACTCTAATCGTAGATAGTTTTTTTTGTTTTAAAAAATTGCTTGTTGCTAGAATTTTGGTAAGAATAAAACTAAACATAATTAAAAGTTATATGTGTGTAAATTTTATCTTAGAGGCAATCAAGTTTTGGTAAATGTAAGATTTGTTTAACCATAAGGAAATAAAAGTTGCATTTCCTTTTATAACTTTCTCAATTAAGTTAGGTTTAAATCTTTCTAAATAAGGTTTAAATATTTCCAAATTAGGTTTTCATGCTTTGCTCCACTTATGTTTTGTTTTAAGTGATAAATTTAACATGCTTAAAAATAAACATCTTCCTCACCTCAACTAGGGTGGTAGAAACTTATAATATTGTTGTGGATGTACATAAATACCAATTTGCACGAAGGATTCAACCTAGTTTCTTAAAAGCCAAGTTACTCATAGTTTAAGTTGACTTCATTCTTGTACTATTAAAAAAATAAATTTTGTAAGTCATCTTGGCCTTTCATAATTAATGCTCATTATTCGAGATACTGTTGTTAATACCTTATTTTTTGAACTTTTAAAATACTATGTATATGTTGAATTTTTTATTTTATACCTTGTCTCATTATAATGTCTTTTAAAATTGATGTTCATTATTCCAAAGTCTAGTCTTAATACCTTTTTAATTTATGAACAAACATGAAATAGTAATATATTTGACCTCATGTTTTCCTTCGTTTTATGAACTAATGACTTAGTCTTTGTTGTGAGACTCATAGTTCATGCTTGTTAGGTTAATCTTTCTGCACCTATTTTGAAATCCATGAGAACTTTGGTTGAATGAGTGAAATACAAGGAGAACTATATTCTTCTGCTAATAAGGATTCTACGTGTTATTGGAGACCGTGGAGACTATCACTTGCAGCGAGCTGCATCTAGAGCTGCATGCAAACAAGCAACATGGAGATGCTAAGAAAATATTGAGTGAATACCTACATGAAACCATTAAGAGATTAATTTTATTCCTTGAAGAGTTGCATGAACCACTAAGCCACCTCTATGCATTGAAGACTATATATGCTCCCTTCTCCTTTGTGAAGATGTAGATGTATTGTATTGATGCCAATCATCGGAAGCGCACAGGTGTTGTCTATTAAAAGAGGCATACTAAGCTTGTTTAAAATTTGAAAGCATTCTAAAGTTGGGTAGAAGACCAACGAAGACTCCTCCTATTAAATGATGGTGTGGGAACTCTTGTAGAGGATTGAATTCATTGTGAATGGAGTTGAGTCCTTGACTGGATATGCGCGAAAAATTGTGAATGATATTATCCATTTGAGTACATGCACCGAAGATTTCATATATGTCACCCAACGTGAGCACAAAAACCTAGTTAAGTTGTTATATCTACATATTCCATTTGAAGAGAGAGGTGTTGATATCTCTAGAAGAAGGTTGTTGTCAGTGCTAAGAGTAAGAAAGATTCTTTTTTAGTTGGAAAATAATTGCTCTCTCCACAAACTTAAAATCTCGAGTCTCTCTTGTTGTGTGATAATCTAAGAGCCACATTTGACTCGATCTGCCATTATTGTCTTGAAACCCTAATATTTATTGAGTGTGCAAGATCAACACTAGATGTTGATCATGGTGTTATTTCTATGTGAAGCCTCAACATTCTTGTTGCCACTATGAATTATTGATGAATGATTTTGTTGTTGAAAATGAGAGATGGAGATACATGTGCCTCACAAAATCCATCTCCTCAGTTTTGTAGTGCATGGAGTTGAGTTAAGAGATTATGCGTTGAAGAATGAGTCGTATTCATTATCTTATTGTTAAAGCAATAACCCTCCCACCTTAGAGCACTTACACTATTGAGAGTGTAGGTCACCACCTAGCTTGATGTTTCAAAGTATTTTCATATAAGCATTACTAAGATATAAGTGTGAGATCGATATTCACTGGAGGCTCATGTGACCAGAAGAGGGCTTGGGAGACTTTGGAGTATCATCAATTAGATATTGAATCATATATATAGCATCAATGGTTGGAAGAGTTCGAGGGAGGTTATCATTTGGCACAATTGAATAATGAATTTTACTTCTTTTCTTTTTAATAGATGAATGAGTGAAATACACTAAGTATTTGAGGTTTTTTGTGATTATTGTTTAAAAAATATTTAAAAGTAAAAATATTATTTTTTATGTAAATTCGTAGGGTGTTAGCTCAATGGTAGAGAAATTTTATTATATAATGCAAAAGGTTGGCAATTGGATTTATGCACTATCATAAATATTTGTATTCAATCACTACTACATTGAGGGGTATTGAGACAATAATTTTGTAAATTCTCTCAACATAAGACAAAAACAAAACTATGTATTGCCTTTAAATTAAGACAACAAATTGTCTTCAATGGTTTTGATTTAAGACAATTTATTGTCTTTGATTTGAGACAATTTATTGTCTTTTAGTTTATGACAATTATTTAAGTCAATAGTTTAACACGCTTAAAGGCTATATTAAGACTACACACTTTTGTTTTTATCTTAAGTTTAGACCGTTTACAAAAACATTGCCTCAAATATTGTCTTAATACCCCCTCCATGTAGTAGTGCAATACTACTCAATTGCCTAATTGTGACAGACCATAATCAACTTAAGTTCACTCATAATCAATGAACATAAACTACCTCAAGTGCACTCATAATCAACTAAGACAAACTACCTCCCTAGTGAGAATTTTAATGGTTTATTTTTTTGATGTTTTACATGCAAGTGTAGAATTTAATATTTTTAAATTTCTTGAAACCCTAGCTCCCATTTGAATAGTTCTTTGACATTTGTTTTAAACCCTTAGGTCCCATTGATGACACTATCTTAAAATTTTTAAGTGAATGCTTGTTTCCATTTCGTAAACTACATTGCCATAATAAAGTTCTATATGTTCTTCTAATAATCCTACTGCACAATATTTTAATACATTATTGACACTAACAAGATTTGTAACCACTTAGCTGATTTTAATTGTGATCTAGTGATACCAACGATCGAATCAAGTGTACTGAAAATCAAAATAAATATAAACTCCCCGTAAGTAAAAGTTATTATTATTAATACAACTTTTCAATATCTAAAATTATTATTACTTAAAAAGAATGATTATTTTGAACTTAAAATTTGACGATAATATTATTGTGACCATGCACAATCAACTTGCAATGGATATATTTGAATTTCATACATCAATGTTTACATTCAAAATAACAATTTTTCAGATCCTCAGAATACACGTTTTCTACGCCTCATGATCCCAACAATTTTTCAGATCCTTAGAATACACGTTTTCTACTCCTCATGATCCCAACAAATAATGGAATGCGGTAAAAGTCTATATTATTCCCCATAATCCCCGCAAATAAAGGAAGTCCATGCGGTTCCTATATTCTCCATAATGAGTTACTAAAGAATACTAACAATCCTCTCTCTCAAAAAATACTAACAATTCATGAGAATCCATATTTCAAAGAATAAGTCATAATAAGAATTTCATGACATATATAATTTAATTCGACCGAATATAGTCAATCCACTATATCATTTCAAGTGATGTTATTAATGGTTAGGTCATTCTTGGGATGTCATCATATTCCTTTCTTCTGCCCTTTCCGTCACATTGATATTCTTGTGAAGGAGTAAATGTATGCTCTAATGACCGAACTAATTCAGAATAATGGTTGAAAGTGAGGGTTCAAAGAAAAAGTGTTGGAAAATATTTTATTATGTAAAAAAAGTGTTGGAAAATAAAAAAACCTTCAAATTCGATCCTGTAAGTGAAAAAATTTCATGCGACCGAATCGAATTCACATCAATATGCATTGTCGAGATGGTTTTCACACCATGGTTGTTACACCATGGTTTTCACACCATGGTTGTTACAATATTCTATATTTTCATAAAAAATATTTTGTTTGTCATAGCAAAAAATGCCATCGAAACTGATCATATTCACAAAGTTCTGAAATACACGCAATAGCCCTGGTTTATTTTTCTTAGCCAATAGGTTTGGTAGTCCGAAGCTATTTCTGAACATGATTTCAAGCCTCATTCCCGCTGAAATTTTAAATTTCACAAACCGCACTTGCAATAAAAAATGCATATGTGATACAAAAATCATATGCGTTATAATGCATATGCGATATAAATCGCATATGCATTAAAAAAATGCATGTCAGGTAAAACAATATATCAACGCTTAAGGGAATTCTATTGAAATGGATACATAAATGACTTAGGAGTCCTTGTCTCAATTTACTTCCAATAGGATGAAGAGGAGTTATGAATCATATAATTTAGACTAAGAAAACCCCTTTTCCTAAACTAGACAATGCAATTCAATTAACATTGTTTGAGTCTCTACTAACCTCAAATCAATTGGTAGTAGGATAGAGATAAGAAGGGAAAAGTGGGGAAAGGGTAACTTGTAGATTCCCATATCTACTAGGTAATTTAGAATGAGTTTTCCATTTTTCCAATGTGTCAATGTAGCTATGCTTGAATATCGATTTAGAATACAAAGAATGTAAATGGGCACCCGCAAGAAGCTGCTACCCAATTATGATGCAATGGGAGCACGTGAGCGGGCTTGATCAACAACGTGGACGCACCACATAGATGCGCGCTGCATGCGCTCCCGCTTCAGAGTCACAAACCTCCATGCCGGATTGCCAGCGTGGGAAATAAGAGCGTGCACACGCATGTGGGTGTGCATGCGCATTTGGAGGCGCACACGCATTTGGATGCACGTGCATGTTGGGCACGATAGCAAATAGGGATGCATACGCATCCCTATGTATTAAAAAAATAGTGGGCGTATTTTTTTTAGCAACCCATGAACATGAAAGAAGGAGCCAACGACCCCCAATGAGACGAATTCGATCCCCAAGAAGCCAAACTAATTTGTGCAAATTGCCTAAAACGACACTGGAGTAAGGTAAATTGCCTAAAACGACACTGGAGTAAGGATGAAGATGACCTAAGAAATCCCCCCCCCCCCCCCCCCCCCCCCCCCCCCGCGTTACCCATCCACCCCCTCCCTTGCAATTTTCCATGTTTCCACCCTCCCCCCTCCAACCACATTATGCCATCCATCCCTCAACTTCGCTCTAGACCTCATCCCCCTACTCCATATTTTCATGTTAAAACTTAAGGTAACTTTACAGAAAACATTTTGGACTATAATATTTTTAAAAAAATTACCTTAAAAAACTCTACTTATTTGAATGGTTGATAAATACAAGTTTAAGATAAATATATGCTAGTTGGTATAAATGTAGCATTACCTTATCTACATGACAAAGTCTATTCCATAGTGTGTTGTAGAATACCTCACTCCTTTCCTAAGTGAACATATTTGTAAATGAAATCAAATAAAGATATATGTGAAAGCAAACTTTTGGGATAACTTAATGACAATGTACATAGTTTTGATTTAATATATCTTATCAATTTTGTAAAATGTTTTTCTTAGCACATGTTTCAAAATCTAAATTCTAAAAGTCAATGTAGCAAACTTTTTAGATTGAGATACGTACACATGTACCATTCTCTTACCATAAATTTTATGTACACATGTATCATTCTCTTACCATAAATGATTACTCAGTCGCTAACAAAGATTATTGAGTTACCAACCTATGAGGAACTTCCTCATTTACCTGAATTTTTGGTTGATTTTGAAGATAAGGTATCACAACCACGGAGATTGTTCTTATTGGATGAAGCATTGAAGGCTAATCCAGCACGATGGTGGGAAACACACAAGAACTCGATTGATGGGTGGTTGTTATGTCGCAGGTTGATGGAAGTTCGCTTGAGTGGAACAAAAAAGTACGAGAAGTATGATGGTCGTAATGATCCTAATGATCATTTGATTGTGTGTCAGTCCATGTGGTTATCACAATCAAAGAATGAGTGGGTATATGCTTTCGTACACACATTAGATGAAATGTCACGACAGTGGTATATACCAACTGAGCTTAGAAGAGAGATAACAACATGGGAGGAGTTGTGAATCTGTTTCAATCACACCTTCAATTTTGCGGATGCTAAACCCGTGATTCATAATGCGCTATAGCGTATTTGTGATGTTCTTTTGAAGGTAGTTCCAGTCACATGTCTTGTGGACCCACATGAATCACCAATGATGCAGTCAATGATGGAGTGCTACAATGTTACAGAAGGGCCTAAGGATGAAGATGACCTAAGAAATGTCAAGATTCTAGAATACAAAGGAAGTCGGGATTTCACGGCATCAGAAATACTGACGGACAAAGTTCAATATCGATTGAAGATTCAAAAGGTTAACATTGTGACAGAGGCGTGAACCAAAGTTCACGAATGTTGGAGACTACTAGGATGAATAAACCATGGCGAAGATCATTGATTTAATGCATGAGTTTCAAGAATTATTTTCGATGAAGTTTTATGAAATGAAGGGGATATTAGGAGATTTGGGAGAAATGAAAATCATGTTGAAGCCTGACATGAAAAATGTGAAGCAGTGGTCGTACTACTTGAAGCTATGGTACAAGGAAAGAGTAAAGGATGAGCTCAACAGAATGTTGGATGCTGGTATTATTGAACCAATTGAAGAATCAAAGTGGATCAGTCCTATGGTGGTGCAAGATAAGAAGAAAAGCAAGGTTCGAATTGTTGTTGACATCAGGAAGTTAAATGATGGGTGCCTTCATGATCCACTTCCGACATCATTCACTAATGAAGTATGGAAGGAGTAGTCGATCAAGAAGTCTATTTATTCACGGATGGATTTTTTGGCTATCATCATGTCAAGATCACAAAAGAGGATCGACTTAAGACCATGTTTGTGAATGAATGGGGATTCTATCAATACATAGTGATGCAATTTGGACTAAGGAATGTGCTTGTGATATTCTCTAGGATTGTAGTTGATGCGTTCAAGGATTTTATACATAATTTTTAGGCGGTATACATGGATGATTGGATGGTTAATGGAATGGTAAAGGATCATCTCACAAATCTATGACTGATGTTGGAACAGTGTCCACAACATCAGATTGCGCCGAATTCGAAGAAGTGCATATTTTGTGCACCTTTTGGGATGCTGTTGGGGAACATTTTCTGCAAGGAAGGTCTGCTGGTCGATTTAGCCAATATTGTCCTTATTCTTAACTTACCATCACCTACAAATGTGAAGCAGCTTATAGCGACATTAGGCCATACGGGACATTATCACAAACTCATCAAAGGATATGTCGCGATCACAACACCTATGGAGAAGTTGCTAAAGAAGGATGTGTAGTTTTAATGGAGTCACGAGTGTTAGGGAATTTTTGACACATTAAATATGAAGATGGCTACAATGTTTATATTTGTTTTTTTCAGATTGGATGAAGGAATTCCATTTTCATATTGATGCGTCATCAACTACGCTTAGAGTGGTGTTGGCACAACCATGTGAAGGAGATATTGATCACTTGATTTCATTTTCCAGTCGAAAGGGGTCATCTCTGGAGAATAATTATACAATAGTAGAGAGAGAAGGGTTGGAAATGGTCTATGCATTGCATAAGTTTTGACACTATCTATTGGGATGTCATTTCAAAATGTTCACTGATCACTCTGCATTGAAATACCTAGTGAATAAGCCTGTGTTGGGGGGGAAGATATGTTGTTGGATACTCCTCTTACAAGAATTTGATTTCAAGATAATTGTGAAACTAGTTTGCTTGAATGCAAGACCTGACTGTTTGTTGCGAATGGAAACAGGTGAAGAAACGATGAACATTGAATATGGGTTACCTAATGCGCAACTATTTAGGGTTGGAACAGTTGACAATTACTATGAGAAAATAGTTCAGTTTTTGGAAATAGGACAAGCACCAAAGGGATTCACTACAAATCAGAAGAAGTATTTGGTTGTTTGAGCCACAGTTTTGTAGTTGATCACAAGAGAACTCTATAATATGGGACCTAACGAGATCTTATGGTGATGTGTCATACCGCATGAACAGGAAAGGGTCTTGGCAGAAGCACATGCGGGAGTTTCTAGCAACACTACACAGGTCACGCTATTGCAAGGAAGGAACTCTACGCAAGAATTTGGTGGCCAACTCTTAATGGTGATGCGCCAGACTATGCACAGACTTGCGACATTTGTCAAAGAACTGAAAAGCCATCTTGGTGGGATGAGATGCCATTAGTACATCAAGTGACACTGCATTCATTTGATAAATGGACAGTGGATTTTGTGGGACATATCAACCCACTAGGAAAGAGAACCAGTGCATGATATATCATCACACCGATGAACTATTTGACAAGGTGGGAAGAATCTGCACCAATCGCATATTGCATCGCTGAAACAACAATAAGGTTTTTTTTAAAAATGGTGTCACTTGTTTTGGTTGTCCGAAGATCTTGATGAACGATCAACGAGGTCACTTCATCAATCGCACTATCAACGCGCCGATACAGGAATTCAAGATACAACACAAGAAGAGTACCCCTTATGATCAGCAAGAAAATGGGATAATTGAGGCCTTCAATAAGGTGTTCAAGCATGCACTCACAAATATCTGCAACACAAACAACGATGATTGGGATTTGAAGATTCGAGTAGTATTATGGGAGTATCACACTACATGTAAGAGGTTGATAGGAAAGACACCATTTAAGTTGGTGTTTGGGGAGGATACAATCATGCCAATGGAATACATTGTTCCAAGTTTGCACACCGCGACAACAACATAGATGGATGACGAAGGAGCATTGGAAGAAATCCTAGCTCAGTTGGTGCAACTAGAGGAAGACAACTTTGTCCCAAGATTTCATCAGTGTGTTGAGAAGGAACAACAGAAAGCATGGCATGATCGAAACATCAAGAAAAAACACTTTCATCAAGGAGACTTGGTGCTTCTATATGACAGTAAGTTTGTGAAACATACAGGCAAGTTGCAAATGCATGGCTGGGTCCTTATGTTATCGATTTCATTACCGAGGGAGGTGTAGTATAGTTACAACAATTAGATGGTGCGATACTACCTAAGTTGGTGAATGGTAGTAGGATGATGCCTTACATGATGGTCATGGTGATATGCGATGCTTGAAGCATTGTGTAGTAAAAAAAAAATTACATGAGATGGTAGTTAGGCGGTTGGCGCACTAGGAGCAAGTGGTAGCAAAAGAAGATGGGTCAATTTTTCACTTAGGGAGAAATGTTGCAACGTATGTAGGGACACGATAGAGTCAAATTGGGCAATAAATGCAACAGTTAAACTAGTTATCAAGTGCAATTGTTGGATAATTATTCATGAAAAACTGAGGATTACAAAACCGAGGATTATTTGCAAGGTCAAAGTTGGTGCACAAGGAGGAAGATGGCTTGCAAGGCAGATTCGTCAGATTTTGTATATTTTGGCCATTATTTTGTAGTTTTTGGTCTAAGCAGTTAGGAAGTTTTTATACATGGACGATGATGTAAAGGAGCAATCCTATTAATAGATCTAGGAGTTGTAATATTGAATCATCATCCTTTTTTTACTTGAATAACAGATCGGTTCAATCAATCTATCTATGGATGCGGGATATGAATTGTGGAACTGTTTTGAGAACCCATGTTTTGATGCGAAGTAATATGAAATGACAAAGATTTGATGGAAACACTGTGCCTTTTACCTCTTTTTGTTTTCTTCTTTTCCTATGATGTGATGTGAATGAATGCATGTTGTAGTGTGATGTTTCTTTATGAATGATGCGATGCTTTTATGTTCTAAATCATGTTATGATGATCAATTTGTTTTATATTGCTGTGATTTGAATGTATTAATACAATTTGAATGTATTAATACGATTTGATGATTAATGGTATGGATCTATGCTACTGAACCAATGCTTGAATCTGTGAAGTAATGCTATGGTAGTGAACAATAAATGCACAAACATGGTTCCTATAGTTCTCCCTTGAACATCTCAGGTGAGACCTCATTTTCTTCGTAGGTGTTGCTCGATAGGGTTAAACCTGTCTTGGACAGTGCTCAGGCAGATCACTGACGTAAGACTGTTGTCAGAGAGTGAACCCATGTCGACATATCTATGTCAAAACTCTTTTCTAGCTCTGATGAAGCCGATTCTAGTTACAATATTGACCAAACATCGTTATGGATGAAGAAGAAGAAGAAATGAGGGATCTCTTTACATTTCCCATTAGTGTTCACCAAGAGTATTCTTGAATGAAAAAAAAAGATTTTTCTAATCTCCTAAAATTTCTTGAATTGAATTATGAAGACTATCATACTTTTTTGTTCTAATTTGATGTAATATGTAGATTCTTTGGTTACACCATAGATGCTCGAAAACTAAGACTCTTTTCTTCAACTCTAAAAGAGTTAGCACTTAGATGGTTCAAAAAATTACAAGGAAATAACATTTTCACATGTGATCAAATGAAATAGACCTTCTTAGAGAAATATAGGAGCTGCTACAAGGCCAAAGATACAAGAAAAAATATTTGTAGGATGCAATGGGGAGAGAAAGAATCCTTGGAGGATTATGCACAATAATTTCAATTCATTTACAAAAGAGCCATTAATTGTACACCAGACGAAGTATCTTTAAAATTGGTTCAGGTGTGTGTTCTTATTTTCCTTCCTCTTTTGGGTTGCTGGCCCATTTACAATAAAAAACTTTCTTATATTTATTGGTTGAATGAGTAGGATGTCCATGTGGGCTTTCTCCCGCCATGTTCCAAAGTAAAGCTTCATTGATTGTTTTCTACTCTTTTCTTTCATCCATATTATCATCCTTGAAGCTTTGTACGTCTTCTTGCAGACTCAGTATGGTTTTCATTATATCATAATTTTATTCAACCACCAGTTCTCCTTCTCATGTGGGGGTGTTTAGATTAGGTTGCCGGTTGTTTTATTCTTCTGTATTCATGATCGGAACTATTATGTAATTCTGTAATTTAAAATATTTAGTAACAATTTTTTTTTTGTTAGTTAACAAAAATTCAAAATACAATTTTGAAATGTTTTATTTCTGCAACGAATGTTTTGGTAACACCCATTAGGTCTCCTAGTGTTTGAATCTGGGATTTGATACCACTTGTAATGTCCCTAAAATTCATAAAATAAAATAAAAAAATTCGTAGGCTAACAAAATACTAATTCAAGGACATTGTTAAACTTCTATGGAATAAAACTTGATTGTATACTGAACCTAAGATTCGTAAGTTGCTTTCCCTCTATGTTTTTTCCTGTCCGATGATGATGTTTTACATGATGTTGTTCTATTACATTGACATGTTTGTACGTTTACTTTTCCTGTCTATTAGTCACGGACATTTGTTGGCACTTATATTATGTTACGTTTTACGTTTTATGTTATGGTTTTATTTAATAAGAGGGTGACTTACCTCTGTATGTCAAGGGGTGGAGTGGCGGGGTTCTATCCCTTGTGGGACCACTTCGAAAAGTAAGGATTTCTATTACTAAGGGGATTTCTTAGTTTTTCATGAACTAATGCAGGTTCCTATTTTCTTGTGCATGATAATTTGTTGGTGAACTCTTTCCTATGATCGTAGTCACAAAATTTCTTATATATTCAGTAGGATATATATACACTACACTATTCCCATGCATAACTGTGTGAAAATAGGACTAAATTCCTAATATTAACTATACCTAAATCCTATGGTAATAAAGGCTTATGAGATTTTATGTATGTATGTCTATAAACTATTTGTATTAACTGTATGCTAAGGTTTTCAAACCTTAGATACATTATAATATATGCTTTGAACTATACGGTATAAAGGGTTTTATGTTTATGATGTAAGAACATGGCTTCGGAAATTTGTAATAGCCAGAAGTTGGAGTGTTTAATATTTATGCAAATGGGTTTGGTAGACAAAGGTACATATGACGTGAACCAAACTATAACACTGTGGGTTTTGATCTATGTGATTGTGGTGGATAGGGTGATGAATTTATTGCACCTTGGGAAGCATGAGAATAATGCCAGAAGTGATGTGTATGGGTTGGATGTAGTTCATTTGGTTATTTTCCTTATGGTGGAGGTGAGGGTGGTCTCGTGCTCCTTGTACAAGATGCGGTTCTCATTGTTGATGTATTTGTAACTTCAGAATGTATTCACTTATATATTTTATATATTGTATTTCATTATACACTGATGTTCCTATTGGGAGAGTCATTAATATAATTAAATCGTGTAAATTAAATGAGGTTAACCTTCCGTTGTAAGTTGGGGAAATAGTCCCCACAATTGTGGGGCATTAGGGTTATTGGACTCTCCTAGAGAAGTCGACCCTGGTAAGTAATTGTCAAGTGAGGCCGACTTGTTGGAGTGGAAATCAAGTGAAAGGGAGAATATAAATAGAAGTGAGGATATCCTCATTTCTACACACATATACACTCACCCAGTTGGGGTGCATGAGTGAGAGAGGAAGTGCTGGCACAACTGAGAAAGATCAGCTGTTGGGAAATCATCTTTATGCTTTTGGGTTTTACTGCTACCATTGGTGCTCATTCTATCTATGAGGAAGTTGCAAATTTTTTCCTTTATGGTTTCCCCAAGGATAAATATTTGTCTCTTGTCTCTTGTGATTGATTGTTGTGCATGTTATTCTGTCAGATAAGATCCTAAGACCATATTGTTTAAATGATAAAAATCCAACATGGTATCAGAGATAACCTGAGAAGAAGACACTGTGCAGCTGGAGAAGCTAGGGATTCTTACTCTTTGCGTCTCTCTCCATAATCCATCAGCAAAAGGAGGCTAGAATAACTCTCCATTGAAGGGTGCATCTTTCTGTCGAAGCAGAATTTGATTCCAGTAATTTTCAATTTTTGCTGCGGGGAATTAGGGCTTTTCACAGAATAAGAATTTTTGAGTGAACCAAGAATAGGATTACTCTCCTCCTCAAAATCAAAATTTAGAGACCAAGGTCTATATTTTTGGTTGGGTAAAACTACAGGAAATTCAAACCCTAATTTGACCTTGAGCCTTAAAAACCCCAAAATACTAAAAATGATAGTTTTGGTACATTCGCTATATATCGAGATTGAATAAGTCCCAGGGGACAAAATTTTCACAAGCCAAAGATAAAATCCTAATGTATCATGTGTAAAATGTCAGCCTCAGACTCAATGTATTCTGGTAGATATTATTCCTCCAAATCAGGGTTCTAGCCTCTTCCATGATTGATCCCTAAACAAGAAACCTAGGGTGAATTTCTATATCTCAAGCTACGAAGGTCCAAATGCAATTTAGCAAGATTTTCTAGATAGGGAATGAACTGTAATTTTTGTGGTAAAAGTTTCAAACCCTGACAATGAAACAGGGACACGTGGCAGTTCGTACAAGTTTGCTATGTTGAACAGTATTGAATTAAGTCACTGTGGGAAAACTATAATAAGTCCCAATTGGTGAAACCAATTGTATAAAACTTTTGGTTTTGGGAAGAGGACAAACAAGGATACATGAGTAAAAACTTTCAGACACAGAGGAGAATTAATTTTATAGATACTGCAAAAATAGTATCAGGCATGTCTACAGAAGAAATTGGAAAACTAGGGATTCCTGTTCTGGGAGTTTCCCTCCATTGTTTTCAGAAAAGGAGTACATTGGATAGATCACCTAGAAGAGGTTTATATTTCTATCCAATCAGATGTTTGAAATTCCAAGTTTTGAAAACTAGGGTTTCTCTGACAAACCCTAGATCAACCAGCTCCAGAACCAAGACAAACACCTCAAATCGGTAAGATCTAATATTTTGTATTTCCATTTGAGGTTCTCAGTTAAAATGTCTCATCACACTAGCATGATGTCAATATTGGTGAAGATGACAGATTCCAAGCATGGAAGTATAGGATCTCACTGGTTCGTGAAGAAAATGAATTAGACACCTACATCAGTAAAGAGGTTCCAGTTCCAAAGGGAGATGAGGCTAAAGCCTTACATAAGAAGTAATTGATCAAGGCCAATAGGATCATATTATACCACATGTGTTTTCCCTAAAGGCACCTAAAGAGATGTTTGATTCCTTGAACAAGCTATTTCGAAGAGAAGAATATAAAACAGAAGAAGTATAGGAACTGTGTGACCCTTGAAGAAATTGACTTGGATCACTATTTCAGTAAGAAAGGTCTAGGAGCCAGAGGGAGGTCACTCCAAGGCTAGATCCAAGAGAATCATTGCAGATTCTATTAAAGATCATCTCATTCCTCATGTGTCATCCCTGAAGACACCAAAAGGAAGTGTTTGATGCTATGATGAAGTAGTTGAAGAAGAATAAGATATTATTATAAGCACCTTGAATGGCCTCCCAAGAGCATGGGATTCATTCATTAGAGGAATGTGTGCTAGAAAGAAGCGATTACTTTCAGTAGAATTTAGAAAGAGTGCACACAAGAAGAAGCTTGGCTCATAATAAGAGAAAGAGAAGATGGGAACAACTAAAGATCAAGCTCTCACGATCCAAATAAGATCCCTCAAGCAACAAGGAATACAAAAGACTCAAATCTTGAAGAACCTCTTATCCATATTAGCATTTGGATAAGAAATGATGTTATTATGAATGAAGAAGATGATGAAGCTGAAGGCTCAAGAACGAGTCTACCCACGAAACAAATAATGATAAGTATTCAATTTTCATTTCATGATATTGTTTTGTTATGCATTTGTCTATATTTAGTTGATGCATTATGCATGATATAATGTTTGCATTAATGACAATATACTACTAATATGCATGTGATGGGTAAGTAGCTCATGGTGCTATACAACTCTCAATTGCTACATATCTAGAATGAAACCTCTTTGTTGACATATTGGATTAGTGCACAATCTCAATGATGTTATGGTAGAGATAGAAGGCATCTAGAAAGTTTTCATGAATGTTGTATTGGATAAATTAGTTGCATGATTATATATTTATGCATAAGAACTTACCATTTTGAATATTCCTTATGAAATGTTTCTAACCATACAACTAATGCATTTGACTTGTAGGAAAGACCGCATACAATCACTTACAAGAAAACAAGGATGAGACTTGTTCTGAAGAACAAGTGACGACAATTCGAGAAATAATACAAAATGAAGAATAATATGACGATACTTTAAAAGAAAGAAAGAGGCATTAGACACACTTTAGTTATGTGACATTGTTGAGTGACATCATTGATGGAGATTCTTCCAGCTTTGAAGAAGTAGCCAAGAAGGAAGGGAAGGAGAGTACTAGTTAAAGAATACTGATGTCTAGGATGCGGTATCGATACCAAAAAAGGGAAGTTTGTACTGTCTTCCATATGGATTTTCAAGATCTAGCATGCAGTAGAATATAAGGGAAGATTCGTAGCACGAGGATTCTCATGGAAATAAGGCATAGACTATGAAGAGACATTTGTAGCCACTAGAAGTTAAGACACGTGAAAAGAAGACTCATGTGTGCAAATTAAAGAAGGCCTTGTATGAGCTTAGAAGACACCCATGGGATAAAACATACATGAGGAGCTCGAAATATCACCTAGAGTGATGAAGATCTTAACCTTTGCTACAAGGTTGAAGATGAAATCCTATAGAGGATGAGAAGCTCATAGATGGGCGCGAGAAGAACTTTTGGAAAGGTTCAAGATAGAGGATATTGGTATCCAATGATCCTATATGGATACATAGATCATTAGTAGCAAAGGAAGCTACTTGTCACTCCAGTACATAATGTTTCAATGCATAGAGTACGAAAGGAAGAGGGAGAATGATGCTCCACTTCAGAGGGAGTGACTACAGAAGATCTTGAGGTTTGACATGATATGATAGGATGTAAAACTTACTGATGACTCTAGGATTTACTGAGAGTAAAGTGGATTCCAATCTTTACTTCAAGGTTGAAGCCAGAAGACTAGTGATGATCCTGTTATATGTCGATGACTTGTTCTTGATAGAAAAGAGGAACTCATTAAAGTTGCAAGAAGGAGACTTGCTGTCGAGTTCGAGATAAAGGACTTGGATATGATGCACTACTTTCTAGGAATGGAGGTGTGGCACAATGTAGATGGAATCTCCCTAGGACAAGGGAAGTATGCAGTGGATACCCTAAAAAGGTTCGGGAAGATGGACTGCAATTCCATGATCACACCTCTGGCATCAAACATAAAGCTATTGAGTGATGCTTCATCAGATGATTTTTTCCTTGATGTACCTGATGAACATGAGACCAAAATTTGCTTTGTTGTGAACAAATTGAGACATGTTCACCTGATTGCTGCAAAGCATATTCTGAGGTACCTAAAGGGTACAGTTGATTATGGGCTCAAGTATGAGGTGAAT
This sequence comes from Pseudotsuga menziesii, assembly GCA_001517045.1. Taxonomy (NCBI): domain Eukaryota; kingdom Viridiplantae; phylum Streptophyta; class Pinopsida; order Pinales; family Pinaceae; genus Pseudotsuga; species Pseudotsuga menziesii. The sequence continues at coordinate 641,177 of LPNX011153487.1, read as the reverse complement.
CAGAAGATTAACCTAGAGGGTTATGTGGATTCATATTGGGACGGTAGTGCCATTGATAGGAAGGGCACTTTGGGGTGTTGCTTCAGTATGAGACCAGAGAGGAGTAGTGAAGCTTTAGTATGTGATCTAGATTGAGATCTCTTGAAAGAGGAAGTTCTAGCATAGCTGGTGAGACAAGTTATCTGAGCATAAAATCTTGGCAAAGCTCGTAGGTTGCTTAGATGTAAACAGTCCTGTAGGTTTTCCTAGGATATAATTGGTCCAGGAAAATCTTGTAGGTTATCCTTGGACGTAATCAACCTTGATGTGATTCTATGCTAGAAATGGTCAGGGTGAAGTTTGAGTACTTCACAGAGAAGCTTGGTGTTCTCCAGATTGAGGTTCCCTCCAAGGGGAAGTGATGAGTCTGTGAGTCCTTCCAACATGGTGGTCAGATGTAAGCGTTGAGCCCTTCTGACATGGTGGTAGGATTTCTTCCTCCCATGGTTAGATGTAAGTGGTGTGCCCTTCTGACATGGTGGTAGACGGGGCCTCCCATGGTCATATATAAGTGTAGTTTCCTACATCTAGTATGAAAAGGGACTGGCTCTGTAGAGACCTACATCCAGTATGAAAAAGGAATGGCTCTATGGAAGTACATCTAGCATGAAAAAGGGTTGGCTCTGTAGTGTCCTACATCTAGTATGAAAAAGGACCGGCTGTATGAGACCCACATCCAATATGAAAAAGTATTGGATCTGTGGAAGTACATCCAACATGAAAAAGGGTTTCCTCTATAGTGGATTACATCCAGTATGAAAAAGGATTGGCTCTATAGAGACCCACATCCAGTATGAAAAATGATTGGCTCTGTGGTAGTACATCCAGCATGAAAATGGGCTAGCTCTACAGTGGCCTATATCCATTATGAAAAAGCACTGACTCTATAGAGACCCACATCCAGTATGAAAAAGGACTGGCTCTGTGGAAGTACATCCAACATGAAAAAGGGTTGGATCTGTAGTGGCCTACATCCAGTATAAAAAAAGGACTGCCTTTGTAGAGACCCATATCCACTATGAAAAAGGGCTAGCTCTATGGAAGTGCATCCAACATGAAAAAGGGTTGGTTCTATAGTGGCCTACATCCTGTATGAAAAAGGACTGGCTATGTAGAGACCCACATCCAGTATGAAAAGTGAATGAATTTATGGAGGTACATCCAATATGAAAAAGGACTGGCTCTATAGAGGCCTACATCCACTATGAAAAAGGACTGGCTCTATAGAGGAAGACCTACATGGAGGCTAGGCATACAACCATCATGAAAAATTATTGATCTAATTGTAACTTTGGAATGTATTCACTTCTATATCTTATGTATTGTACCCTGATGTTTATTCTGGGAAGTGTTTGTAATGTAATTGAGTCATGTCATGCCCCGATGTTCCGATCAAGAGTTTCTATAATGTGAAAAAGTCATGTCAAGTCATTGCGGGTAACCCTCCTATTGATCAAGGGTCAAAGTCCCCACAAGTTGTGGGGCACTAGGGTTATTAGACTCTTTTAGAGATGTTGACTCTAGTAAGTAATTGTTAAGTGAGGCCGACATGTTGGAGTGGACGTTAAGTGAAAAAAAGAATATAAATAGAGAGTGAACATCTCTATTTATCACACACACACTCACTTATTTGGGTGCATTAGTGAGAGAGAAGTTGTTGGGAGAGAGAGAGATTACTGCTGTCGGAAGATCATATATATGTTTTTGGGTTTTACTTTTGGTGTTGATTCTTTCTCTGAGGAAGTTGCGGGGTTTTCTCCTTTATGTTTTCCTTGAGGAAAATTATTTGTGTCTCTTGTCTCTTGTGTTTAGTTTTGTGCATGTTACTCTCTCAATTAAAGATCCTAAGATCATAATGCTAGATTGAATGATAAAAATATAACATGGTATCAAAGCTAACCTGAGAAGAAGACATTGTGTAGATGCAGAAGCTAGAGCTTCTTAATTTTTGGTTCTCTCTCCACAATCAATCATCAAACGTATGCTAGGATGACTCTCCATTTAAGGGCGAATCTTTCTATCGAAGCAAAATTCAATTTCGAGAATTTTCAATTTTTGGTGAGGGAAATTAGGGATTCTTACAGAAGATTAATTTTTGAGTGAGCTCGGCATAGGATTTATATCCTCATAAAAATCAAACTTTAGAGATTTGGGTCAATATTTTTAGTTGGGTATAACTCCGCGAAATCCAAACCCTAATTTGACCCTGGGCTGGAAAAACCCTAAAATACTAAAACTGATAAGTTTTGGAACATTATATATATCTCATGATTGGAGAAGTCTCAAGAGTTGAAAATTGCACATGCTGACAAAATAATATGTATTTACACTATATCAAAACTTCAGCCTCATATTCACTATATTCTAGGAGATATGATCCCTCCAAGTTAGGATTCCAGCCTCTCCCAAGATTCATCCCGAAACAGGACACCCAGGTAGAATTGCTATATATCGTAATATGAAGGTCCAAATAAAATTTATGAAGATGTTCCAAAAATTAAATGGACTATACCTTTTGTGGTCCAAGTTTCATATCCAAATGATAAAACAGTCACACGTGGTACTCCATACAACTTCACTATGCTCAACAGTCCTGAAATAGGTCACCTTGGGAAAACGATCATAAGTCCCAATTGGGGAAACCAATCCTGATGAAACATGTGTTTTTAAAACAGGTATAGGTGAATATACCTCAGTGAGAAGTTTTAGACATAGAGGAGTGGTAATTTCAGAGATAACATAGAAACAGTATCAAGCATTTCTGTAGAAGAAATTGGAAAACTAGGGTTTCCTATCCCGGGAGTTTCCATCCACTTTTTTCAAAAAATGAGTACATTGGATAGATCACCTTGAAGAGGTATATATTTCTATCCAATCAGATTTGAAAGATTCCAATTTTATAAAACTAGGGTTTCTCTGACAAACCCTAGATCAGCCAACTCTGGAACTAGGACGGACACCTCAAATCGGTAAGATTTAATCTTTTGCTATTTTCATTTGAGGTTCACATTTCAAAGTGATCTATGACATCAGCTTGATGAGAAGCTTGGTGAAGTTGACAACTTCCAAGCATGTAATTATATGATCTCTTTGAAGAAAATGAATTGGACACCTACATGAGTAGAGAGGTTCGAGTTCCAGAGGGAGATGAGGCTAAAAGCCTTACACCAGAAGAACTTGGTCAAGGCCAAGAAGATCATTGCTGATTCAATCATGGGTCACCTTATACCACAAGTATATTCAATAAAGACACTGAAAGAGATGTTTGATTCCTTGACCAAGCTATTTGAAGGGAAGAGCATAAATCAAAATATTACTTTGAGAAACCAATTGAATAATGTGAAGATACAGAATGTAGAGACCATACAATCATACTTTACAAGGGTCTCTCAAATCAAAGAACAAATTGAATCGGTAAAAGAAGAAGTGAAGAATGCAGAAGTGGTGATAGCCACCTTGAATGGCCTCCCAGGATCATGGGATTCATTCATGTGAGGAATGTGTGCCAGGAAGAAGTGATTAATTTCAAAAGACTCTAGGAAGAGGAAGAAGCTTGACTCATAATAAGAGAAGAGAAGATGAGAGGAACTGAAGATCAAGCTCTCACCATTCAAAGAAGATCCCTCAAGCGATGAGGAATAGGAAGAACTCAAATCTTGAAGAACCTCTTATCCATATTAGCATTTGGATAAGAAACAATGCTATTATGAATGAATAAGATGATGAAGTTGAAGGCTGAAGAAGGAGTCTATCCATGAAACAAATAAAGATAAATATTCAATTGTCATTTCATGATATTGTTTTGTTATGCATTTGTTTATATTCAGTTGATCTATTATGCATGATAGAATGTTTGCATTAATGAGAGTATACTACTAATATGCGTGTGATGGGTAAGTATCTCATGGTTATATATAACTCTCCATTGGTACTTATCTAGAACGAAACCTCTTTGCTGACATATTGGATTAGCGCACAATCTCAATGTTGTCTTGGTGGAGATGTATGGAATCTAGAAAAGTTTCCATAAGATATGGATGAATGTTGTATTGGCTAAAATAGTTGCATGATCATATATTTATGCATAAGAATTTTCAATTATGAATATTCCTTATGAACTATTTCTAACCATACAAATGAATTTGACTTGTAGGAAAGATCTCATACATAATCACCTACAAGAAAAGAAGGATGAGGCTTGTTTCGAAGAACAGGTGATGACAGTTCAAGATGAAGAATAATATGATGTATGCAATGACATAATTGATGCAGAACCTTCAAACCATGAAGAAGTAACCAAGAATAAAGAAAAGACTAGTTCAAGAAGAATGATTTCTAGGATGCAGTATCGATACATGAAGGGAAGTTTGTGGTTCCATCATGCAGTAGATGGAAACATTGTGGGATACAAGGCAAGATTCGTAGCATGAGGCTTCTCATGAAAAGAAGGCATAGAATACGAAGAGACATTTGCAGCTAGTGGGAGTTGAGGCACATGATGGGCAGAATCATGTGTGCAAATGAAGGAATGCTTTGTATGAGCTCAGAAGACACCCATGGGATAATACATACATGATGAGTTTGATGAAGATCTTAACCTTTGATACAACGTTGAAGATGAAAGCCTATAGAGGATGGAAAGCTCACATATGGGTGCGAGAAGAAATTTTTGAAAAATTTCAAGATAGAGGATCTTGGTATCCAGTGATCCTAGATGGATACATAGAATATTAGGAGTAGAGGAAGCTAGTTTTCACTCTGGTATAGAATGTTTCAGTGCATAGAGTACGAAAGATAGAAGGAGAATGATGCTTCACTTTAGAGGGAGTGACTGCATAAGATCCTGAGGTTTGACATGGTACGACCGGATGGACATATTACTAATGAATCTAGGCTTTACTGAGAGTAAAGCGGATTCCAACCTTTGCTTCAAGGTTCAAGGAGGAAGACTAGTGACACTCCTGTTATGTGTCGATGCACTATTTTCTAGGAATGGAGGTGTGGCAGAATACTGATGGAATCCTCCTCAGACAAGGGAAGTATGCAGTAGATATCCTCAAGAAGTTTAGGATCATGGACGGCAAGGCCATGATGACACCTATGGCATCAAAACTGAAGCTATTGAGTGATGCTTCATCATAAGCAGTTGATGCTACGATGTATCGTCAGATGATTGGGTCCTTGATGTACATGATGAACACAAGACCAGATATTTTATTTACTATGAACACCTTGATCCAGTTCCTCACAGATCTAAGACATGTTCACTTGATTGCTGCAAAGCATATTCTGAGGTACCTGAAGGGTACAGTTGATTATGGGCTCAAGTATGAGGTGAATCAGAAGATTAACCTGGGGGGTTATGTTGATTCAGATTGGGCAGGTAGCGCCATCGATAGGAAGATCACTTTAGGGTGTTGCTTTAGTATGGGATCAGGTGTGATATCTTGGTTTAGCAGGAAGTGATCCTGTGTGGCACTGAGTATAGCAGAAGCATCGTATGTCACAGCTTGTTCAGCTAGTTGTGAGACAGTATGGCTGAGGAAGCTACTGTCTGATTTATCTGATCTTTAGTTAGATGCTACTTGTATATATTGTGACAACCAGAGTTGTGTGAAGTTGTCGGAGAACCCAGTTTTCCATGACAAGTCAAAGCATATCGAGATCAAGTATCACTATATTAAGGATATGGTATAGAGAGGAGCAGTGAAGCTCCAATATGTTGCGATGGAGGAACATATAGCTGATGTATTGATGAATCCATTGGCCAAAGTGAAGTTTGAGTACTTCAGGGAGAATCTTGGTGTTCTCCAGATTGAGGTTCCCTCTAAGGGGAATTGATGATTCTGTGAGCCATTCTGACATGGTGAGAGGATTAGGTTCCTTCCATGGTCAAATATAAGGGCTAAGTAATTCTATCATGGTGAGATGATTGTTTCCTTCCATGTCAGATATGAGTGTTGATCCATTCTAATATGACTGTAGGATTAGTTTCTACATGATCAAATATAAGGGCTATTGCCATTCTATGAATGGAGGTACTTGATTAGTTACCAGGAATACTCAGTTTAGGACTGAGGTCCATTCTTATATGACTATGGGATGTAGTCTCACATTATCAGATATAAGTGTTGGACCATTCTGATGTGATTGAGGGATATGTTCCCTCTTAATTAGATATAAGGTCTATTGCCATTCTCTGAAAGGAGGCACTAGGTCAGTTACTAGGAACCCTTAGTCTGGGACAGAGAGCCTTTCTCATGAGTCAAGGTTAGATGTAAGGGTTGTGCCATTCTAACATGGCGAGAGGATTAAGTTCCTTCCATGGTTAGATGTAAGGGCTATGCCATTCTGGCATGGTGAGAGTATTAAGTTCCTTCCATGGTCAGATGTAAAGGCTGTCTCATTCTGACATGGTGAGAGGATTAAGTTCCTTGCATGGGTAGATGTAAGGGCTAGGCCATTCTGACATGGTGAGAGGATTAAGTTCCTTGCATGGTCATATGTGAGGGATGGGTGGGCCATTCTGACTTAGGGTTAAATATAAGTGCTGAAGAAGACGTACATGGAGGCTAGGCCTACAACTAGCATGAAAAAGGGATGGCTCTGTAGAACTGTGACGAGAAGAATCATGAGATAGCACCAATGATGATGGCCCGATGATGATCCAAATCGAGTGATGATTTAGATCCAGTGATGATGATCCATCAGTGATGATCTAGATCGAGTGATGATCGAGATCCAGTGATGTTGATCCAACAGAGATGATCCCAATCGAGTGATGATCCAGATCCAGTGAGTTGATCTAGAAGAGATGATCCAAATCCAATGATGGTGATCCAGATCCAGACGAAGATGACTTGAATATGACAAGAAATAAATAATGATCTAGATGATATAGAGAAGAATACTTGTGCTGAAAAATTGTGTCGAGAGAATACCTTCCTAGTTAAGAGGGAGTGTTGATGTAATTGTAACTTAGGAATGTATTCACTTGTATATCTTATCTATTGTACCCCGATGTTTATTTCAGGAAGTGTTTGTAATTTAATTGAGTCATGTCATGCCCCGATGTTCCAATCGGGAGTTTCTATAATGTGAACAAGTCATGTCAAGTCATTTTCGATAACCCTCCTATTGATCAAGGGTTAAAGTCCCCACAATTTGTGGGGCACTAGGGTTATTAGACTCTCATAGATATGTCGTCTCTAGTAAGTAATTGTTAAGTGAGGCCAACATGTTGGAGTGGACATTAAGTGAATGAAAGAATATAAATAGAGAGTGAGCCTCTCTATTTGTCACACACACACTCACTCAATGGGGCGCATGAGTGAGAGAGAAGTTTCTAGTACAAGAGAGAGACTACAGCTATGGGGAGATCATCTTTATGTTTTTGGGTTTTACTTTTGGTGTCGATTCTATCTCTGAGGAAGTTGAGGGGTTTTCTCCTTTATGGTTTCCTCGAGGAAAATTCATTGTGTCTCTTGTCTCTTGCGTTTATTGTTGTGCATGTTATTCTCTTAGTTAAAGATACTATGATCATAATGCTATCTTGAATGATAAAAATCTAACAAAAAGGGTTGGCTCTGTATAACTTCCAATGAGGAGAAGAATTGAGAGATAGCACCATTTAATCAAGATATCGAAAGTAGTGATGATGATGATGATCCAGTGATGATCCGACTTTGATGATGATCCAGCTTTGATGATGATCCAACTTTGATGATGATCAAGTGATGATCCAGGTTTGATAATGATCAAGTGATGATCCAGTGATGATCCAACTTTGGTGATGATTGAGTGATGATCTAGCTTTGATGATGATCTGTAGAAGAAGACTTGTACTGATGAATTTTGTCAAGAGAATACATTTCTAGTTAAGAGGGAGTGTTGATGTATTTGTAACTTTGGAATGTATTCACTTGTATATTTTATATATTGTATTTCATGATACCCCGATGTTTCTATTGGGAGAGTCACTGATATAATAAATTCATGTAAAGTCAATGAGGTTAACCCTCCATTGTAAGTCGGGGAAATAGTCCCCACAATTGAGTTGAGGTTAACCCTCCTTCTTGATCAAAGGGGAAAAGTCCCCAAAGTTGTGGGGCAGTAGGGTTATTAGACTCTCCTCAAGAAGTCGGCCTTGGTAAGTAATTGTCAAGTGAGGGCCGGACTTGTTGGAGTGGAAATCAAGTGAACGAAAGAATATAAATAGAAGTGAGGCTATCCTCATTTCTACACACATATAAACTCACTCAAGTGGGGTGCATGAGTGAGAGAGGAAGTGCTAGCACAAGTGAGAAAGATCAGCCGTCGGAGATCATCTTAATGTTTTTTGGTTTTAGTGCTGCCATTGGTGCTCATTCTATATCTGAGGAAGTTGCGAGGTTTTTCCTTTATGGTTTCCCTAAGGATAAATCTTTGTTTCTATTGTCTCTTGTGATGGTTTTTTGTGCACGTTATTCTCTTAGATAATATCCTAAGATCATATTGTTTAAATGATAAAAACACAACACTCATGGCGCACTACCAACAAGCTTCCACGCTCTTGGAACATGTATGCAATAGTGTTGGTCTGTACTTTGAATTGTTGATTTGAGTTTTGGTTTTGAAATAATGCATACTTTTGATGGAAGTGTTTTGGTCTATGCAGGTGACAAGGCATGGATTCTTTGCGTGGCTTGGGGTAGTGCCATAGGTTGCATGCACAACCAATTTCTAGGTAAGCCCTAAATTTTGCAATGGACTTACCCTCTGTGTGTGTTTTTAGCAGAGCATTCAAGTTTGGTTGTGGTAAATACATTGTTGAGTTGTTTCACTATTTGGGGTTTGGCTATAAAGCTTGGTATTCGTATAAGATACTGTGTAACCTTTAATGGCTCGACCATATGTAATTTTTGGATATGTATAGACTGTTAATAGCTTGGATTGGATTTGTGTATAAATTTATCGTTTTGAAATAGTATGTAGTTGGTTTTATTAAATGTTAATGGGAAACTCTGTTTGGTATCAACCTTGTGTTCCTTTATATGATGCTTTTCAAATTATTTTATAGTTCCATTGCTTGCAATGGCACCATGGATGGTTCAAATCTGTAAATTATGCTTATTGTAGCAGAGTATGGTGAATAACATGGATGCATGAGTTTATCATTAATGTGGCTTGGTTTACTTTCTAGTCATAAGAATGAATCTTGGCTCGAATCTTAGCATGGATACGCAGCCTGGGTTTATTTATCAAAATGTATTTATGGTTTAAAATGTTGACTTTGCATATGTTGTATAAGAAAAGAACGTAGCTCTGTTTCATCGTTGTTTATGCAGTTGGTTGTATTTAATAAATTAATTTTCGTCCAACATGAGAGGTAAAACCCTTAATGTATGATTTCGTAGTGTTTTGTTTTGTTTTCTGGATCCTACATGATTCGATCCTTGATTGGCGGATAAATAGATGAACTTGTGGTTTGATAATGTGAGTTCATGGTTTAGTTAACGGGATTTCACTAGCACGATGCATAGGGAATGACTCTCTCTTTATATTTTAATTATGTAGATGGTTTGTTTCAATTCCTTATTAGCGTTTGATTTGTAATTTATAAAATGAATATATAAAGGCCTCCAACCAATCCTAGAAAAGATTCGATGGGTGGGCTGGGTTAATGATTTGATATGTAATTTATGAAATGAATATATAAAGGCCCACAACCAATCCTGGATAGGATTCAATGGTTGTCCTGGGTTAATAGTTCTTAAAAATGTTTTAATGTTTCCATAACATGGTTTGGATATGATTTATTAAGCTTAATTGTAACTTTGTTTTGGGCTCTCGGCCTTCTTGTTTTGAGTGAATTAGGTGCTCGTCTTTTCTTTTCATGGTATGGATTACAGCGTTTATTTAAAGTGATTGCTGTTATAAGTACTGATGTTTATAAATAATTATGATATGGAAAACAAAAGCAATTTCGCTGGAAATATGAAATCATTCTCGATTTGGTTTGATTGTTAAGAGATTTGATCTCGCATTTGTTGGCTTCTTTAAATTTGTAGTTATTAGTTGTTTTTGAATGTTTTGGAAAGGGTTTAAATTAATGAGTTCATAGATTTGATCTCTAGTCCATATATTTATAATTTATAAATGGTTTATTTAAATGTTTGATGTAGAGTTTTAAATAATTTTTTAGTTTTAATTTCTATTAGTGATTACATTACCTAGATTTATGAAACCTATGGTTTAAATTTACAATAATGTTTGAGCAAGATCTACTAGCTAGTTATCTTAATAACTATGGTTTAAATCTAAGATTGATTGCTTGACAATTAAATCATTCTAGAACTTGTTTAACTCAACTTTGAGAGAATTTAAACTATGAATTCCTATCTAGGAAATAATGGTTGAGTTTAAGTTTAAGCAAATAAATCAACATGTAATAGAAAATATATCCCTAGAGTTTTTATATAAAAAATTCAAACTAAGTTTCTATAAACAAAGGAAAACCTAGATGAAGCATGCATTTAATGAGAAGATTTGTAATCAAGATTATAAACCCAACTTAGTAAAATATGTAAGAATTTAGAGAAGGTAAAAAACCTCATACTTGCAATTTGTAGTTTATTAATGGCTAGAACCTTGCACACTTAAACACAAAGAATGAATAAGAACTTAGAAAATATTGCTAACCTCGGATCTATCAACCGAATAACTTGGAAACTACCACGTTCCACCCAACCATGACCCAGAACTGTTCCTAGTTTCAATCTGGATCCACTCGAGATGGTTCCAACATCCAAGTAGTTTAGAGCTCCTAAGGGTAAGGCTTCGCCTATCTGGAAGATCAAGTTCTGTACTAGATTTCTTTGCTTTTGGAAAATGTTCTCCAAAATTATTAGGAAAATAAATGATCAGATAAAATAGAATGGGGATCCCCAAGCCTTTTCTTTGCTTGGGTCTTTCAAGATAAAATTTAGGGAAATGGGTAGTTAAACTTCAGTTAGATCAAGAATCATTTATTTTCTTGAAATGATCTTTTAATTGATTTATGTAAATTTTAATAATTTATTATACTTCAACTTAGGAACTATTTTCCTACTTTGACTCTTTTAGGATTAAATATTTATTTAATTACTTTTAGTAAATAATAACATATAGATTCTTTTTTAATTATTATAGTTATTATTATTCCTTTACATTTAATATAGGTACTTGCCCTTTTACTCATAACATATAAAACTATATATATACATATATCATTGTTAACATTTACTTTAGGTTGATTAGCATGATCCCAATCACACGGTAATTTCATTAGCTTATAATAAATTCTTTTATGAAGGCCTTCAAGTAGGGTTTGTCAACTAAGTTAGGAAACTCTAAACCTCCTTGCATGTTGGATTAAGTTAGATATCGTGGTAGTTCTTCAGTTCTTGATGAGAAGTAGAAATTCAAAATTTCATTTAATATACTTAAAAATAAGTAAGATGAGGTTAGTGTTTATTAGAGTCATTTTCACTCAACACAATTAATTTTCAATAACTCCTAGTGTTATCCAATGACCATAGTCAACACTAAAACTGGGAGTTACACTTAGTGCAATTCCAGATCCTTTCGCTCAACACTAATGCTAGGATGTACTTGTATAATACACCTATGGATACAATGGCCAAGGATCCCATGTTCCAGATCTTATGCTGAACACAAACATCAAAACACTCATGTGCTCCAGAGCTGGCGCTCAACACAAACATCATGTCACTCATGTGCTCCAAAGCTCGTGCTCAACACAAAATATCATCAATCATGCTCTTAAGGGTCCATGCCCAACACATACAATCACATATATGCTAAATAAAAAATATGCATTGGCTTATGCCCAATATATATAACAAACCATTATACTCATGTGAAGTGGGGTCTTACAACCAGTATACAAAATATAAACATCAAAGAAACATCATATGCAATGGGACTTATGCCCATTAGTGTTATGTCAAAATTCAAGATATTACAATTGAAGAGTTGATGAAAGTATCATCAAGAAATTATAAAGTTTTTTATTTTAATGACCTATGGAAACCTCCCAATGAACCATCATGGAGGTTACAAATAAGTATCTTTGAAAACCTCTCAAACTTGTGAAATATTGGAAACTGAACTTGGATGAGAAACCCAAGACTTTGATATAAAGACAATCAAATTTAACTATTTGTGAAAACAAAAAAAAAGGACGATTAAATAAAAAAATGACCCACATGAGGAGGTTTCCAAAATATTTATTAGGATCAAGTGAAGGTGTCATTTATCCCTCTTGATTATGTTTTGAAGGAAAAATAGAAAACATAAAAATTTATTGAGGAATAGTAGAAAATCCAACTAACAATTTGTCATTCAAAATATTTAAAACAAATTTAAAAGTGAATGGGACAATACCACTCTATTATTTAGTTGCGTGGGACCATAAGTTGCTCGTATGAACTTCACTTGTGGATTCACTTTTTGTAGGAAATAAAGGACATGCATAGATTTAAAATGAATGTCTACAACTCCAAGTTAAATATCAACTTCAATGCATTCATAACCAATGAAGACACATTCCCTCCTTGGTGATAATTTTAATGGATTATTATATTTATTTTTACATGTTGGTGTCAAATTTCAGTTTTTTTAGTTTCTTGAATGCTTAGGTCTTATTTGGAATTCTTTGACCTTGTTAATTAACCGTCTAGGTTCCATTAGGACATTAAATTGAAAATTTTAATTGATTTCTTTTCATCCATTTGGGACACTAATCTCTCATAATAAACTTATGTTTGCTTATGTTGGATTCTTATTGCACAATATTTCAATACACTAATTGATATTAACAAGATTTGCAAACACCTAGTTAATTGTGACAAGCACCAAGTTAATGTTTATTGTGAGATAGTGATACCAAGAATAAATTCCACTATTAGTGCTGTTGAGACCCAAAATCAAAATAAAGACAAGCTCCCAATAACCCAAAGTTATTATTATTAATACAAGTCCCCAATATTTGTTAACACAAAAGAGAACTATACTTGATATTCAACTTTTGAATCAAAGTATACAAGGCCAAAGTACATGGTGTAGACAGTATCTTGGTGAGATTATACATCATCTAAATGGATCATTGTATAATGAAACAATAATACTATCAGAACCAAAGAATAATCAGTCAATTAAAAAACAAACCCAACGATATATTATCACAAAAATACTGTCCTACCAAGAAACATGTTGTTGTAACTGAAATAAATGAATAGTCCTCTCGGATAGGAAAACCCCCTACCTAAATACCTCTAAATACATAATTCCTTCAAGGAATCCTAATTCCCTTTTCGATAAGTATTTTTCATGTTTGCTGTAACCTCTATATACATGTGAGAAAATAATTTCATCAAAAATTTATTGTAGGCTCCTTATGTGGCTCGTCCAACCAGATAAAAATGGAACATGAAGATGATAAAAACATTTTGTCTAATCAATGACATCCCTGGAATCACCTACCACCTTAAATTTAGATAAGTTATAGTCACAAGAGATATAAAGAAGTGTTGAAAGAGATAATAATGATGTCCTTGCACAACATGTTAGTACTTCATCTGTAACCCATCCAGAATCTGAAATAATGACCAACTTTGTTATGTGATATACCCCCGTTGCCACCAATCTTGAGAGATAAGTTCGAAGCTCCATTAAAGAAACCAATGGGGGAGTAGTATGGCAATGAGGGAGGGAAATAAAAATTGGATCTTTTAACTTTAATCAACTTCTTGTCCTTATATCGACCTAAAATGGAGCTAATACAAGCCCCCAATATATAATATCGATATGTAAAGGGGGAGGATCATTTAAACATAAAATTTGACAATAAATTATTTATATATTGATGGAATGGAAAATATCGATTATGACCATTTGTTAAGAAAGAAATTCCCCAAAAGAGCATAAAAAGAGTAGAAATAGAACAAAAATAATAATCCACATGTTAATAATGAAGAAAAGAGATTAATATGTAGGCTCTTCATGGGAGAAACCTTCTTATACTATGTACTGAGTACACAAGATAAAACAAGACAAGATGATCCAAATGAAAATATTTCTTTCCTATATATAGGATACAAAAGGGGAACCAAGCAAACATAGCAAATATAATAATACTAATGGTAATTACCACTAATAGACACAAGTTGAGATCAATAATATGTAATGAACCACAATATAGGGGTTAATGTGCCAACATTTAGGACTTAACATGCCCTTCCCCTTTATAGAAGCATTGTCCTCAACGCTTAATTAATTGTGGATTCTATTGTATGAAGAACTCATTTTCCCATGTCAAATGTTCTACAGATAAGTTCTTCCATTTGCTGAGGTATTCAGTAACAACCTGATTGTGTATATGTTTGGTCCTTGATTTAGTGATTTGTTCAAGTTCCCGTATGAATTTTCCTTCTTCATCAAGCTTTGAAAATATAGCTTGAATTTAAATCTTGTCTCCTATTACCTTATTTAAGAAAGACAAATGGAAAAATATGTGTACCGTTGAAGATGAAGGGAGCTCCAATTTGTGAGCCATATTACCAATCTTCTACAACACATTATAAGGACCATAGTACTTGGGTGCTAATTTATGATCTTTGTTTAGTTGCTTGAGTGACATTCGTTTGTATGGATACAACCTCAAAAGTATCCAATACCCTTCATCAAAAATCTTTTCACTATGATGTTGATCTAATTGTTGTTTCATCGTCTTTTTTGAAATAGCTAGGTTGTCCTTCAGTAAATGGAGAACTTATTATTGGTACTACAGGCGTTCTTCCACAACTTGAAATTTATATTTTCCTTTTAAGGGAAATATGATATATGGAGGATGATACCCATAAATTGCCATAAATGGAGACATTTTTTTATGACGGATGGAAGGAATTATTGTACCACCATTCTTCCAAAGATAACCATTTTTCCCAATTGGTTTCTTTATTAGATACGAAGCAATGAAGATAACCTTCAAAAAAATTATTCACTATATTAGTTTAGACATCAAGTTAAGGATGATCAGAAGAACTATGATCCAACTGGATACCCAATAAAGAAAATAATTTAATCCAAAATGTTCCAATGAAAATTGGATCTATATCACTTACAATAATATTCCTTTTTTCATGTAACTTTTGAACTATTTCCATGAAGTTACAACAACAATACTTGCATTAAAAGGGTGAGAAAGTGCACAAAAATCTGCATACTTTTCGAGTCTATCAACAACTACATAATAATATTCTTCCCTTCTGACTTGGGTAGACCTTTGATAAAATCAATTCATGCTTCCTCACAACATTGACAAGGTATTAAAAATGGTTTCAAAAGATGTGGGGCTTAACTATTTCAACCTTCTTTTGTTGGAAAACCAAACATTCTTCCACAAACCTTTGAACATCATATTTAAGACCTTCCCAAAAGAATTCCTTCTTGACCCTATGGTGCATTTTTAGGAATCATGAGTGCCCACCTATATGAGAGGTGTGTAATTTTGAAATCCCATGTTTTGTTTGAGTTGGGAGTTCTTACATATATATAAGTGTTGCTTATGCCATAGTAAATCATTTCTCCATAGAAAATTATCTGATACACTCGGATTCTTTGGTGGATTTTGAATGCCACTATAGAAATAGGTCATTATTCCATTCTCCCCTTGCTACTACTACCCAGTTAGGTTGATCTATAATAAAAATCACACAAAGTAATTTCGCAACATCCTCATCTTTTCTGAAGAGTGCATCTACCACCACATTCTCGTTCCCCTTTTTATATATGATTTCAAAGTCACATCCCAACATCTTGGTTACCCATTGTTGTTTCTCTTTCGAGTATATTCTCTATTCCAAGAAGTATTTAAGACTATGATTATATGGTTTGACCTTGAATTTCCTACCTATTAGGTAAGGGCGCAATTTCTTACGTGCATGTACTATTTCCACGATTTCCTTCTCATAAATGGGTTTTTGTAAATTCTTTCCCTTGATTGGTCAACTTTCAAAAGCAATGGGTCATCCTACTTGCATTAGATCAACATCAGATCCATTTCCTGAAGCATCACTTTCCACAATGAAGGTTTTTGTGTCTGGTGGGGTTAAAATAGGAGCACTGCACATTGCCTCTTTAAGTTGTTCAAATGCTTTAGTTTCCTCTGAGGTCAATGAAAATGATGCCTTCTTAAAAAATGTTGATATAGATGTTGCTATTCTTCCATAGTTTTGAACAAACTTGTGATAGGACCCTGTCGAACCTAATAATTCTCTAATATTCTTCAATTTTTTGGGAATCATCCAGTCCACCATGTATTTAATTTTGTTGGGGTCTATATTGACACCTTCATGAGATCCAAAATGACCCAAATAATCTACTTCCTTTACCCCTAAGAAACATTTTGAATTTTTTTCATATAGTTATTTCTCCTTTTGTAGTCATAGCACCCAATCAACATGTTGTGATGTTCTTCCCAAGATACTCTATAGATTAGTATATCATTAAAAAATACTATGACATTTTTTTTAGGAAAGGATTTTAAAATGGAATTCATCAAACCTTGAAATGTGGAAGGTGCATTTGTAAGGCCAAAAGGAATTTCCATAAATTCAGAATGAGCTTCATGAGTTTTAAATATTTTTTTTGGGATGTCTTGCTTCATTCTAATATGATGATACCTTGAACGAAGATCCAAATTTGTGATGTAAATTGCTCCATGTATTTCATCTAAAAATTTATCAATGAAAGGATGAGAAAATTATATTTAATGGCGCTCTTGTTGAACTATCCATATTTTGGACATGTACGCCATGATCCCTCATTCCTATGTATCATTACCACTGGTGTAGAGTAAGAAATTTGTCTAGGCCTAATTATTCCATCGTCTAACATTTATTCAACTATACATTGAATTTCACTTTTATGACCATAGGGGTATCTGTAAGTTATATTGTTAGGAGGAACACTTTTTGGAATTAAGTGAATAACATGATCAAAATATTGAGTAGGTGGAAGACCTCTTGGAATATCTTAAAATACCTTGGATTTCTTATTGACGACCCTTTGGAGATCCATGGGAATACATGTCTTAGATGTTTGAACATATAATGAGCATAATTATGAAATTAAACCTTATTGTCCCCTTTTCAAAAATTTTGTCATACCATTAGATATTATCACTTTGCTTGGATTCCATGTGATATCTCTTAATTATAATTCTTTTCCTTAGAAAATTTCATGAAAAGTTTTTGAAAATTAAAATCAAAAGTTCCTAATGATTGTAACCATTGAACCCCTAAGACAATATGAACACCACCCATTGGGATAACAATCATAACACTATTCAATATATATTCCTCCATTGTATGGTTGATACTATGGCATTTCCTTAATCAATTGAAAGTCCTCCATCTGCAATCATCACTTGAAACTATTGAGCTGGATATATAAAGTAATTGAGAATTTTTACTAATATACAATGGATGGAATTATGAGTACTACCAAAATTAATCAACACTGCTACATTTTTCTATTTGATATATCATTCGATCTTGAGAATTTGAGGAGTGGTAATTCGATCCAATATTGCATGACAAGATATGTTGAGAGTAATCTCTTCTATTTCTTTAGCTAAAGATGGGTCATGTTTGTTTGCTTCTTCCTCTTTATAATATATGTAGAATAGTTTTTCCTCACCGTATTTATATCCCTTACTAACTTGATATAAAAAGTAAAGCATATATATTTTTCTCTTCTTTCATCCACTTGTTGAGGTATCAAAAATTGAGGTGGGTTGGAAGAAGGAAAATTATTCTCTCTATATGAGTTTGAGGTCGTTCTTCAAGTAGCCATTGCCATATTGTTACTTTCCACCTTCCTTGCCAAGTTGAAACCCTTTTCTAAAAATGTTGATTTGAAGAGGTGTTCCTCATGTTGGATGTTATCCTTATAGGTTCTAATAAAGAGATCCAACAATATATCATCTATTATTCCCTCCACTCTAAGACAACTTTTGGAATTATTGAAGTTGCTCACCTACTATACCCTTTTTCCTTAGATTTATCAATTTGGTAAAGAAGTGTTAGAAATATTAATTACTCGATGGTCCTCTTATATTGTTATCCCACTCTATTGAAGTCTATATATGGTCATTATCTATCACTCTCTCTGACAAGGTTGAGTAGTTCACGTCTCTCTTTTGTAAACCAATGGAATTAAATTTCCAAAGTTAAGTTTCTAGGTGGATAATTATTACAATCTTTAATGATTAAGTTGGTAGCTTCACAAGGAAGATATTTTAGTCTGTTTATATAAATAAGAAGAATATTTTAAATCATGAGCAGATAGTGAAGATATAATTTAATAGTGGAGAAGAAGGAAAAACTGTGTGTAGAGTTCCAGAGCTCAAGCTATGTGTGATTGAAAAGTGTTGAGAGATGAAGCTCTATAAAAGGTGAAACATCCTTGTAAATTTGCAAGTTTGTTTTTACAGAAAATAGGTCTTGTTATGTCTCAAAAAGATATATAAATCCACTGTTATGGTTGAAAGCATGTTTTATCTAGACACACATTCTCTCCATAATTAATTGAGAAAATGTTGTTTACATTTACAAGTTAAGTGAAAGACACATATAATCCATAAACATTTTACCGAGTAAAAGTTAGTTTTTATGGCAGAGTGGTTGACACAAGTCTTACTTAATGTTCGCTTGTATGATTTTGGAAGTTTGTCGAATCGTAGTTGTTTCGAGTCTTACTCCAATTTATCGGTCGGTGAAAAGTATATTTGATTTTATAAATTATTTTGACTAAGAAATATCCTTTGTAAAAGTTCGACTTAAAGTGGTTAAGTTGAGTGAGTTCATCGGAATCAAAATTCGGTCAAAGGAAAAGTGGTCGAAGCGAAGTAAGTGTTTGTCAAGGTAAAAGGTGTTAGGTTGAAATTATGACCAAAAACAGTCTTTTGAAAATTTGTTGGTCACAGTAAAAAATTGCTGAAGTATTTTGGTCAAGTCTAATTGGCTAAGTTCGACTTTTCTAGGCAAAATTTGACTTGTCAAAATTCAACTTGTCTAGTCATAGTTAGACAAGTTTTACCCAATGATTAAAAAGAGGCCGAGTCTCCCAATGTAGAGTTGTTCAAACTCGAAAAGTAAAAGAATAAATTTTTTCTTAATGTATGGTAACTCAAGTTAACTTTTGGCCCTCGACATCTCATTCCCAAGATGTGGTATCAAAGTAGGTTTAGGAAAGAAACCTTGTCTTAATATATATATATATATATATATATATCCCTAAGGAAATTTAAAAATATGGCTTCCACTTCTAGTGTACACGTGTCGAGTTTGCAAACTCCAATATTCACAGGAAATAATTATAAGTATTTCCCTCTAGCAATGAAGGATTTGTTCATAGGGAAAGATGTATGGGAGATAGTCCAAAGTGGTTCTACGTAACCAACAGATCAAGCAAAATATACTAATATCACGCAAGAATAGAAGGATTCCATGAGGGAATAGGGGAAGAAATATGGAAAGGCTCTATTCTACATACACCAAGCCATTCATGAAAGCATACTCCCACGAGTAGTAGCAAAAAATTCTTCTAAGAAAGTATGGGACACATTGGAAACCACCTATAAAGGCTTGGACAAGGTAAATACTTCTATGTTGCATATTCTTAGAATATATTTTGAATCTTTGTCAATGAAAGACACAGAGTCAGTAGACTCATTCTACACTTGTTGGTATGATATAAAAAATGAAATCTCATGGACATAATATAGATGATAGAAGGGTTGTTGAACAATTTCTTAGAATCCTTCTGCATAGATTTGAATCCTTGGTTATGACCTTGGAAGAAAACAAAGACATGTCGGTGTTTAACCATTGATGAGTTACAAGCCTCACTCATCAATCATGAACATAGAATCAACATATCACATACATCATTGGAAGGTGCATTTGTAACATAGTCATCTATAAGTCGTGGAAGATGAAGGGGGAGATTTAATTCTAGAGGAAGAGGAAGAATGTTTTCGAGAGGATGGAGTAGTAGTCCTCCAAATTTCACTAGAAGAGGACAAAATCACAACCCTAGTCATCCAAGTGGTTATAGGTTTCATAAGTAAAAAATACAATGTCATTGCTGCAATAAATTTGGTCATTATGCATATGAATGTGGGAAGAAGTAGTATAACAAAGGAAGGTAAAGCAAAAACTAGTCGACGAACACCAAGACTTTGTCAAGCACAATGTTGTTGGCATGTGAATCCCCACTTGAATGCAATGTTTTCCAAGAAATTCCACAAGAAATATGGTATTTAGATTCAGGTTGTAGCAATCATATGACTGGTAATTCAAATTTTTTTTCGAGTCTAGATAATTTAGTTCAAATTGATGTCACACTTGGAAATAATGTCCAAGTCACTATTTTGGGAAAAGGTACTATTGGTATTCTAACCAAACAAGGGGGGCGAAAGAACATGCCTAATGTTTATCATGTCGAATGTATGAAACACAATTTTTTGATCATTGCACAACTGATGCAGAAATACTGCATAGTCTATATTGGAGGTAATCATTGTGTGATTAAAGACAAGGGTCTAAGCAACCAACTGATAGAAAAATTTCCAATGACAAACAATCGCTTGTTTTTTTTAGGATAATTCCAGACATGAAAGGAAATACAAATAAAGGAGTTGCATTCAAGGAATAAACCAAGGAAGTAGAAAAGCACCTCAATAAGAAAGAAAATGAGTCATGGTTGTGGTATTTCATATTTGGACATCTAAATTTTAGTGGGATGAAGTTACTGCACACAAAGAATATGGTAAAATGATTTCCATTGGTCAACAAACTAGAGAGAGTTTTTGAAGGCTACATTTTTGGCATGCAGTATAGATAAAAATTTCCAGTCGAAAAGTCATATAGAGCTCGCAAACCACTTGAAATAGTGCATTGTAATATTTGTGGCCTAATGAAAATATCATCCATGGGTGGATGTAATTATTTTCTTACTTTTATTGATGACAACTCAAGAAAAACATCGGTATATTTTTTGAAACATAAATATGATGCATTTAGTTTTTTTTCAGTAGTTCAAGGCACTCATGGAGAACCAAAGTGGACACCACATCAAAATATTAAGGGCAGATAGAGGCACTAAATATGTTTCAAATGAATTCCTAGATTTTTGCAAGATCCATGGAATACACAAGCAATTCACTGCATTGTATACACCTCAGCAGAACAGTGTCTCTGAAAGAAAGAAAAGAACCATTATGGATATGGTGCACAGAATGATGGCATCCAAGCATTTGTCAAATGAAAATTGGGATGAACCAATCGCAACTATTATATATATTATGAACAGGTGTCTGAAAAAGAGTGTGAAGAAGAAAGTTCGACATGAAGCTTGGATAGGTATAAATCACAGTGATTTTCATTTAAAATTTTTTGGTTGTGTCGCATATGCTCATGTTCTAGATGAGCTGAGAAAGAAACTAGACAACAAGGGAAATAAATGTATTTTTGTTGGATATTTTGAAGACAAAAAAACATGCAAGTTGTATGACCCTGTCACAAGGAAAGTGACAATCAGTCATGATGTTCAATTTAAATAATAATGTCAATACTGTGTCAAATGTTTACCATGATGACATGGTCAAGGAAGTGGTTCAAACACCAAATTTAAGTCAAAATTTCACAGCACCATTGAATCCCATGACACCATGACATGGTTCAACACAAGGAAATTCGACACAAGCCACAACGCAAGCTACGGTGACAACCACACCAATAGGACAACAAAGTCCATCAAATAGTTTGTCAAGGTCAAAATCAACAGATCAAGTGAAGACAAGAAGTCTGCATGAAATATATGAAGTTGGTAGACCAAATTATTTCTCTCTCTTTGCATTGTTTTCTCAAATAGATGATCCATTAACTTTTGAATAATTTTTCAAAAAACTAGTTTGTGCAAGAGCCATGGATGAAGAAATAGAATGCATTGAGAAGAATCAAACATGGGAGCTAGTAGATGTACCAAAAGATAAAGATGTAATCAACATTAAATGAATTTACAAGACCAAGCAAGATGATGAGGTGAATGTGAAAAAGCACAATGGAAGAATGGTTGCAAGAAGGTTCACATAGCATCCCAACATAGACTTCAATGAAACCTTCGCACCACTCACACATATGGATATAGTCAGAATAGTTCTAGACATTTCTACACAAAACAAATGACTTGTTCATCAAGTGGATGTTAAATCAACATTTTTGAATGGCTATCTGGAGGAGGAAGTGTACGTGGAATAGCCACAAGGCTATGGAGTTCTACATCAAGAGCACAAAGTGTACAGGCTAAAAAAGGCATTGTATGGTTTGAAGCAAGATATGGGAGCTTGGTACAGTCACATTGATTCTTACCTCACCCAAAATGGATTTCATAGAAGTGAAAGTTAACCGATTTTGTACAAAAAATTTAATGAGAAACTTTACATTTTCATTATCTTCATGTATGTAGATGATTTAATATTTACTAGTGATTTTGGCATAAAGGATTTTAAAGCAGTCATGGGAAGTGAATTTGAAATGAATTATTTGGGGTTTATGAAGTTTTTTCTAGGAATTGAAGGCCAACAGTCTAAAAGTGCTATTTTTATATCACAAGTAAAGTATGCAAGTGTAGTTTTGAAAATATTTAACATGTCTAATTGCAAGACATCCCCAACAAGTAATACAATGTTTAAAATCGAGCAATGATGATGATGGATTGACTATATATCTTACGTTGTTTAAAACGCTGGTTGGTAGCCTTATGTACTTAACAATGACAAGACCAAACATCATGTATGGAGTAAGTTTGATCTAAATATTCATGGAGTCACCAAAAGACTCTCATTGGAAAGCAGGCACGAAAAATTCTGAGGTATGTAAGTGGCACAAAAGCGCTTGGAATAATGTATTCATCCTCAAAAATTGTAATATCATTGGATACACTGACAATGATAATGGAGGAAACAAATATGACATGAAGAGAACATCTAGGTACACATTTAATTTTGGTACAGGTGTTGTGTCGTGGGCTTCAAAGAAACAACTCATTATAACTCTTTCTTTAGCTGAAGCATAGTATGTCGCAACTACACGCATTGCATGGAAATTCGTTTGGATGCGAAGAATTTTAAAAGACTCATCGCAGAACCAACAAGAAACAAGAACCATTTTATGTGATAACAATTCATCCATTGCATTGTCTAAGAACCATGTGTTTCATAAGAGAACCAATCACATTGACACAAGATTTCATTTCCTCATAAAATTGGTCAACAACAAATAAATTTGTTTAGATTGTTGTAGGTCTGAAGATCAACTTGTCAACATCTTTACAAAACCATTGGAAAAAGATACATTCCAGTATCTACAAAGTTATATTGGAATGACAAGTTTTGCATAGTGAATTCTGTCATGAACAGAGCAAGTTTCAGCTCTAAAACATTTTGTAATATTTTGTTTAATGTCCCCATCTGCTCATAATTAAGTGGGAGTGTTGGAAATGTTAATTGCTCACTGATCCTCTTATCTTGTTAGCCGACTCTATCAAAGTCTATAGATGGTCATGCTCTATCAATCTCTCCGACAAGGTTGAAGAGATCATGTCTCTTTTTTGTGTTGATGTATTTGTAACTTCAAAATGCATTTACTTGTATATTTCTTATTGTATTTGATTGTACCCAAATAGAGATGTTTGTTCCTCCAATTGAGAGAGTCATTAATATGATTAAGTCATGTAAAGTCATTTAGGTTAACCCTCTATTTTAAGTCGGGGCATTAGACCCCACAATTGAGTTATATTAGGCTTATTAGACTCTCCTAGAGAAGTCGACCCTATAAGGTAATTGTCAAGTGGAAATTAAGTATAAATAGAGAGTAAGAATCTCTATTTGATACACTCACTCACTCAACAATATTGCATTAGTGAGAGAGAGAACAATTGTCGGAGATCATATTTGTACTTTTGGTTTTTACTTTTTCTATTGGTACTCATTCTATCACTAAGGAAGTTGCATGGTTTTGTCCTTTAGAGTTTCCCCGAGAAAAAATCTTTCTGTCTCTTGTCTCTTGTGATTATTGTTGTGCAAGTTATTCTCTC
Organism: Pseudotsuga menziesii; assembly: GCA_001517045.1. Lineage (NCBI taxonomy): Eukaryota > Viridiplantae > Streptophyta > Pinopsida > Pinales > Pinaceae > Pseudotsuga > Pseudotsuga menziesii. Next base: position 616,934 of record LPNX011153487.1, on the reverse strand, counting down.
AGATAAGATCCTAGATCATATTGATTAAATGATAAAAAAAACTAACATGGTATCAGAGCTAACCTTAGAAGAAGACAATTTGGAGCTGCAAAATTTAAGGCTTCTAAAGTCTTTGGTTTCTCTCCACAGATCATTAGCAAAACAAATCTAGGATAACTCTCCATTGAAGGGCGCATATTTTGGTTGAAGCAAAATTTGATTCCGGGCATTTTCATTTTTTGACCTGTCACTACTGTGGGAAATTAGGGATTTTCACAGAAGGGGAATTTTTGAGTGAGCCCAACATGGGATTGCTCTCCTCCTCAAAATTGAAATTTAGAGACCAAGATCGAAATTTCTGGTTGTGTAGAATTCCGGGAAATTCATACCCTAATTTGACCATGGACCAGGAAACCGACACTCCAAAAGATCAGCTCTAGATTTAGTTTGGGCATCTCAAATCGATAATATCTAAATATATTGTATTTCCATTTGAGGTTCTCATTAAAGATGTCTCATCATGCCAAGCTTGATGAAAAGGTTGAAGGAGCTGATAACTTTCGAGCATGTTAGTATAGGATTTCACTTGTTCTTGAAGAAAATGAATTGGACACCTACATAAGTGGAGGGGTTCCAATTCTAGAGGGATATGAGGCTAAAGCCTTACACAAGAAGAACTTGTTCAAGGCGAAGAGGATTATTGCTGATTCTATCAAGGATCACCTTATACCACATGTGTCTTCCTTAAAGACATCTAAAGAGATGTTTGATTCCTTAAACAAGCTATTTGAAGGGAATAATTAAATCAAAAGATGACTTTACGAATTCAGTTGAAGAATGTAAAGATCCAGAATACAAAAAATCATAAAGTCATACTTTACAAGGGTCTCTCAAATAAAAGAACAACTTGAAGCTATGGAAGAAGAAGTAGAGAATGGAGAAATTGTGATGACCATCTTGAATGGTCTCCCTAGGCCATGGGACTCCTTCATTCAAGGGATTTTTGCTAGAAGAAAGTTAATCACCTTTGGTAAGATGTTGGAGGAATGCCCGGAAGAAGAAGCTCGAATAGTAGCTCAAGAAGAAAAGATGGGAAATGAAGATCAAGCTCTCATAGCACACACCAAGAAAATTAGAAAGGAGCACTATCATCTCAAGAAAGGTAAGAAATATAACCTTAGAATATCTAGCAGATATCTATCTAGTATCAGATGCTATATATGTGATGAGAGAGAACACTTCACCAGATATGGTCCTATAAATAAAGGTGTCTCTCACAAGAAGAAGGAAAACAAAATAATACATCATGGCCATACTGCAGAGGATAATGACCCTCCGAGTAAGAGTGTAGAAATTTAGGCCTGCAATAGATTGAATACACTCACAATAATTAGCAATTGATCATGCAAAATTATCAACAATGGAGACTGAATATGGAGCTGTAACACTAAATTGTATTA
>LPNX011153487.1:490112-611022 GCA_001517045.1 Pseudotsuga menziesii | reverse complement strand
CACATGGTGGGACTCATGGACTAGGCAAATAAGACAAAATAAATGAAATAATGTCTAAGTGGGTAAATACTATGGGTTGATTATTCTAAAAAAGAGAGTCAAAGAAGAAAGGGAAGATTCTTCAAGCAATGAAGAGTATGTTTTGATTTTTTCCCTCACAGGAACTGCTACACATGGAAGCAATGATTGGCTCATATATAGTGGGGCTTCCAATCATATGAAGAGGTTTAAATAATCCTTTGTGAACCTATCGAAACATGAGTCACCCCACAAAGTGAAACTTGGGGATGATTACTAGTATCCTATATAAGCCTAAGTGGTGAAGCTTCCTATAAGCTAGACTCTGGAAAGTCTATGAAGATGAAAGATGTATTATTTGTACCAAGACTAAATAAGAATCTTCTCTCCATATCTGCATTGGATGCAAAAGTTATGAGGGTTGCATTTGTATATGGCCAAGTCCTTATGTTGCCAAAAATAAATAATTTAGATGATGCAGTAGTGATTGGAGAGAAAGAGGGAGGCTTATACAAATTAAATGGCCAACCAGAACAAGCTTTGGTCCATGACTCAGTAGATCCAAGTGAAATTTGGCATAGAAGGCTTGCACATGTGCACTACCACTTGCAAACAAAGTTGTTGAAGGTCTTCCAAAAATAAAGACAAAGTATGAAGGCGTTTGCAAAGGATGTGCAAAGGGAAAGAACACAAATAAGACATTTCCAAGTAGCGAGAGAAAGGAAAAAGGAATCTTGGAAACTATTCACTCCAATGTCATCCAGTTGATTGAGTGGGTATGTATATTATGTTTTTTTCATTGATTATTTTTCTAGGAATACATGGATATATTTATTGAAAAGAAAATATGAAGTGTTCTGTAAGTTCAAGGAATTCAAATCCTTGATCGAGAACCACACATAGAAGAAAATAAAGACCTTTCAATTAGACAATGGCAGAGAATTCACATCAGATGAATTCAAGGAATTATGCAGAGAGTCAGGGATTAAGAGGGATTTGACCACTCCATATAATCCACAACTGAATGGAGATGCAAAAAGGAAGAATAGAACAATTATGGAAGCAACAAAGGAAATGCTTCATGATTAGGATCTTCCTATGCATCTATGGGAAGAAGATTCTAGGACAGTTGTGTATTTTATAGAATCATACTCTGCAACAAGACACCAAAATAATTCTTCTTTGGAAATAAACAAGAATTCATCCATATTCGAATATTTGGTTTCCCGGTCGGTGTAGATACACATTTCGAAAGAAAAGAGGATGAAGTTAGATCCCTTAGGAAAGAAGGGTATATTTTTGGGATATAGTGAAAACTCGAAGGCTTACAGAATATATCTCCCAGGATTTAAGAAGATCAACATTAGAAGGGATGTGACATTTGATGAAGACTAAACTTACAACAAATCCAGAAAGAGACCCGTTGAAGACCTTGAAGAAAATAAGTACCTAGGATCTGAGATACAACAATGAATGAAGCAACCCTAGAACAAGATCAAGAAATGGAAGAACCTCGGGAACCTATAGATCCACCCCATGAGAAGAATTCCTACAAGAGGAAACGAGCATGGGTACATGAGGCTATCCAAGGTGCAGAGAGATATGGTGCTCTAGAAGAAATGCATAGAGAAAGGAAGAGAAATAGGTCTTACTCTAGTTATGTATCCCTATTGTGTGACATCATTGATAAAGAACCTTCCTACTATGAAGAAGTGATAGAAAATAAATAATGGAAGGATGCGATCATCGAGGAGTACCAATTGATCATGAATAATGATGTCTAGGATGTGGTCTTCAGACTAGAAGGGAATTCTGTTGTTACTTCCAAGTGGATCTACAAGAGCTAGCATGCTTCATATGGAAGCATATAGAAGTATAAAGTGATATTTGTAATATGTGGCTTCTCCCAGAAGGAAGGGATAGATTATGAAGAAATTTTTTCACCTGTAGCCAGATACACTTCCATCAGATCAATACTTGCTCTTGCTATAGTTATGAAATAGAAGATACACCCGATGGATGTCAATACTGCATTCTTGAATGGTGTAGTAGAAGAGGAAGTGTATGTGGAGCAGCCACTCAAATTTGAGACACATGATATGGAGAATCATGTGTGCAAATTGAAGAAGGCCTTGTATAGTTTGAAATAGGCACCCAAGACATTGTACAACAGGATTGACAGCTTCTTGACTAGTTTGGGATGTCCCAAGAGTAAACCAGATTCCAACCTTTACTACAAGGTTGAGGAAGGGAACACATCGATACTCCTACTATATGTAGATGACCTATTTGTGATAGGTGAGGATAGGTTAATTGCTGACACGAAGAGAAATCTTGTCGCCAAGTTTGAGATGAAGGACTTAGGGATGATGCACTACTTTCCAGGCATAGAGGTGTGGGAGAGTGCGGATGGAATCTCCCTTGGACAAGGGAAGTATGCAATAGAGATCCTGAAGAGGTTCTGGATGATGGACTGCAAGGCCACGGACACACCTATGGCATCAAACCTGAAGCTATTGAGTGATGCTTCATCAGAGATGGTTGACGCCACAATGCATCGTCAGATGATTGGGCCCTTGATGTACATGATGAATACAAGACCATATATATGTTTTATTGTGAACACATTGATCAAGTTCCTAACAGATCCAATACATGTTCACTGGATTGATTTAAAGCATATTCTGAGGTACCTGAGGGGTACAATTGATTATGGGATCAAGTATGAGGAGAATCACAAGATTGCCCTAAAGGTTTATGTGGATTTGGATTCGGTAGGCAGTTCCTTTGATAGGAAGAGCACTTCAAGGTGCTTCTTTAGTATGGCATCAAGTGTGATCTCTTGGTTTAGTAGGAAGAAGTCCTGTGTGGCACTAAGTACATATGAAGAAGAGTATGTCACAACGTGTTCAGCTAGTTGTGAAATAGTGTGGCAGAGGAAGATACTGTCTGATTTGTTTGATCTCCAGTTTGATGCTACTTCTCTATATTACGACAACAAGAGTTGTGTGAAGTTTTCAGAGAACCCATTGTTCCATGACAAGTCGAAATATATCGAGATCAAGTATCACTATATCAGGGATATGGTCCATAGAGGAGCAGTGAAGCTCCAGTATGTTGCAACAGACGAGCATATAGCCGATGTATTGACCAAGCCATTATCCAGAGTGAAGTTCAAGTACTTTAGAGAGAAGCTTGGTGTTTTTCAGATTGAGGTAGCCTCCAAGGGGAAGTGATGAGTCCTGAAGAAGCAGATACACATGAGCCTTTTTGACATGGTGGAAGGATGGGCCTCCCATGGTCCTGATGTAAGTGCTGGGAGCCTTTCCTGGATGGTAGTATGTGTGTCCTACAATTCTGGTGGATTTAAGTGCTGGAGCCTTTGCCGAATGTTAGTAGGTGTTTCCTACCATGCCGATGGATGTAAGTGCTAGGAGCATTTCCCGAATGGTAGTAGGTGTGTCCTACCATGCCAGCAGATGTAAATGCTGGGAACCTTTCCTGAATGGTAGTAGGTGTGTCCTACCATGCCGGTGGATGTAAGTGCTGGGATCATTTCCTGGATAGTAGTATGTGTGTCCTACCATGCCAATGGATGTAAGTGATGGGATCCTTTCTCGGATGGTAGTAGGTGTTTCCTACCATGCCGATGGATGTAAGTGCTAGAATCCTTTTCCCGGATGTTAGTAGGTTTGTCTTACCATGCTGGTGAATGTGAGTGTTGTGTTGTTGTATCTGGGTTGTGCTTCATGTGACAATGAAATGATATGAAGATGATGAGGTAATAGTAGGTTACACATGTATTACAAGGCATGCAATCAATCATGACATGCTCCTTCAGTTTTTGCAGTGGCATATAATCAGTCCTCAGAGATCTTGCAGGTTTTACAAGAGGCATAAAATAAGTTGTGGGATGTACCTACTTTATGGCTTGCTCACAAAGATGATGATGACCTACATGGAGGCTAGGCCTACATCGAGAATGAAAAGGGGTTGGCTCTGTAGAACTTCCTATGACGAGTAGATTTGAGAGATAACGCCATTTGTTCGAGATATCAGCAATAGTGATATTGATGATAATCTAACCTTGATGATGATCCGGTGATGAAGACGTGTGCTGGTGAACTGTTTCAAGAGAATACCTTCCTAGTTAAGAGGGAGTGTTGATTTATTAGTAACTTCAGAATGTATTCACTTGTATATTTCTTATTGTATTTCATTGTATCCCGATGAATATGTTTGTTCCTCCGATCGGGAGAGTCATTAATATAATTAAGTCATGTAAAGTCATTGATGTTAACCCTCTATTGTAAGTCGGGGCATTAGACCCCACAATTGAGTTATATTAGGGTTTTGAGCCCTAGAAAATCGTAGGAAACAACAACAAGGGATTCTACCCAGTCAACGTTCCCAACTAGCCCATGACTGTTTGGTGTAGGGAATCCATCCGTTTTGCGGTCCAACTACCATAGGTCAAGTGACAAAAATAAGAGGTTTTACCGGTTCCAGCTTGGTCCACCGTATATATTTTTATATTTTTTTACTTTAGGTATGATATGCAAGTTCCTATTTAACATGCATATTGATAGAGAATGCAAGGAGTATTCACAATGTGATGCACAGGTTCTTACCTCTCGTCTTAAACTCCCATGCATCTAAATCACACACACAACAATAAATTAGATATCACTACCTACCTATCCCCAGGGAGCAAGATTGTCACTTATTAATGAGTAATGTATCTTGTGCATGCATTATAAAGAGAAAGTTCAGATAGCTAATATTTATTCCAAAACACATTAACAATTAAAGATATTTAAACAACCATATAGCCAATTGCTTATGAACAACATTCATTACTCATTGTGGTAATTTTCATAAAATGAACCAGAAATCATTCAGACAAGAACATAGGTCCTAAGAGTTAGAACGATCTCACAGTTAATGAACATAAAGCTGAAAACAAAATAGTTCCTCTTCAACAAATCCGTATCATAACATTTGAACATCCCACCAAGCTTTCTCCAACAGGAAAACTGTAATTCTCTATTGCAAAAGGAAATAGTTCTTCTTACAATATGTCTTCACTAATCTAATTGGGAAAAAGTCCTCTTATTATCTAAATATCCTATATTTGTACAAGAACAACCAAACTGTTGGGCTGCCCATGAATGACTCTTGGGATTCCTCCAACCGTTTAGTCTCCCAATTTTGTTTTCTTATCAGTTCTCATGATTCGCATAATGTGTTACATTTTGGACTAAAATTAATGAGTACTTCATAGAACTGGGTCAACTTAGTAACTGACAGGCCCTTTCCCATGCATGGGATTCTATCTTCACTGGTTCTGCTTTGTCTTTATTTGATTTCAGAAAAACTCTGTTTGTCACTCTTCAATCAACTCTCCTCAGCTTTATCCTTTAGTTAGGTCTCCTTGCTGCAGTAATATGAGAGATCCTGTTGAGTCCATCTGCACATTTTAAAAATTAATTAGGAATGCATCTTTTCAGCCATAATAAAATTTATTAACCAAATGAGGTCCTATACTACGCTTTTGCTGCACAACCTTTAACCCGAAGCAAAAAACCCCACTACCACCTGAAGAAAGTTAAGATTCACAAAGGTGGGAAAAACCTTATCGATAGCTTGAAATAATAAACATCGGGAAGATAGTTCAAGGATCATCCGCAACAGAGAGCTTCAAATGGACAATGAGTTCTACAGGACCACTAATCCTATCGGCGTCTGGAAGACTAAACATTAAAGCATCAATCGGGGATTCCTCTTTGGTGGCTAGGGAGACATAGTACCAAGAGGTTAGAGAAGTACGCAGTTGAAATGGCGGAATATGAAGAGACTACGGACTCCACGGTGAATAAAAACATATCGGTGAAACCAAACAAAACCTTGGAGGGTGGAGCGGCTATAAAACAGATACTTAGTTTACTCGAGAGCCACAATGGTGGAAGGCAATCAGACTACCACCCCCGATCAAAGTCATAAAACCTTCCAAAAATACAAAACAAGTCCAAAAAACGACATCGGAGAAGTCCAAACTATTCGGTAGAACACTCATCGTCCAGCTTCCGTAATGGAGGTTCCATAAGGAAAGATGGCTCCGAAGCGTTGTTTGAATGGCCTCCGAAAAAATAAAAATAAAACTAAATGCTAAATTCCAACAGACCTTCAACTGGGTAGCAACAAAAACTTGCTTTACCTCCAGAACAGCGGCGAAGACAACGAAAAAGATTTTTGAAAGAAAGAGATCGCCAATCAAATGGGAAAAGTCCAACAGTTTTAGACATGGGAAAATTTCTGAAAAGAACGAAAACAGTTGTCGTCAAAATAATCCAACTTGCAGCAGTGAGAAAACAGACAGAATTCATGAATCGAAACAAAATTAGGCAATATAGACTAAAAGGAGGGTCCAAAATTTTAAAAATTTGGGAAAATAGTTGTAGCTGCAACAATTGGTGACTGTCTGGTGAGCATAGATCTCTAGATAATTTCTTCCTTAAGTAAAAGAGTGTTTGACAATAAAACCAATATGTTGGATTCTTCCAGATGTCTGGATTTCCCAAATGGAAAATATATGTACTTTTAATAATTGATGATAGTCCGATTAAGGAGAAGGGAAACCAAGACTTCAACGTGAAGATAACTCTCTCGAGGCTAGGAGGTGAGTTTCATTTATTACTTCTATCTTCGGGTAGCTTCCAGCTTCGACACCACAGGATTGTAACATATGGTAAACAACAATATTCATTTGTTCCTCATTCCCATGTCGTTTTTTCACTTTTGGGCTTTTGAACTTTTGTTCTTTGCATATGAGTCCTCCTGCATGCCTTTCTTTCTGAAATTTATATTCAGGCTCTTCTATCCATAGTGTCCTTTTGTGTGAGAGATGTATTTAACTTTCAGCTCACGAACAGAGAAGAAACTTTTGCAATTTAGTATTCATGTTGTTCAATACTTCCTTTCGATGCATAATGCTTTCATAGGAGTTCTTAACTCTTATTTTCCTTTTGGATTTCAATTCTTGACATGGGATCATTTATATATAACATGTTGTTTACCTTGCTTCGTTTCCATGGGTCTTCCGCTGTCACCCCCTAGGACATTTTAAATGTTTGATGGATGAAGCCTCAAAATAGTATTCCAGACCCTTTGATCCAGGTTTATTTTACAAGGATTGAGTAGGACTTCAATGTGTTCATAGCCATTCAGGAAAACTGCTAAACTAGAAGAAATTCTTTCAGATAAAAGAATAGTACACAGTCTTATATTAAAGGACTTTCATTACTCCAGAACTCTGACATTCTCCAGGAAACCAAAAATTTGCCTCTTGCTTATTGAAATCAGTCAAGACCTAAACTACAACAAAACATGAAATAAACCAATAAAACATAAATGACCAAAACAAAATAATTATGGACACGACAAAAGAGCAAAACGAAGCTCAGGGAAAATAAGGTTTGAGGACTAAACCATTTACTGGTAAGTTCTCTTCTCACCCCTATAGATCCTGGAATTTATAGGTTGAGGGGCCAAGCTTTGCAGCAATCTGGAAAGGGCCTATCCATAGCTGTTGGAATTTCGTGTGTTTGCCTTTCTCATCATGGGGATGATCCCACTTGAGAACCAAGTCTCCCACCTAAAATTATTTTGTACCAGCTTTGTTTTTATCAAACCATCTCTTTAATACTTCGTATTGTTGTTTAAAATGTTCTCTGGCCTTGGCTCTATACTCTTCTGCCTTCAAAAGATTGTGTATCCTTATTTGCAAAACTTCATTATTTGATCCTCTGGATTCCTGGGCAATTATGGAAGAGGGTAGCATGATGTTGGGGGGTAGAATGGACTCTTTTCCATAAACAAGGGTATATGATGACACACCTAAAGTAGTCTTGGGGGTGACCCTATCATCCCACAAAGCATTTGGTAATGCTGAGTGCCAGCGCCTCTGATTTTCTATCACCATCTTTTTTAAAATGCTAATCAGATTCTTGTTCGTAGATTCAACCAACCCATTTCCATGAGGATAGTAATTTGCAGAGTAATGTAATTTAATTCCATTTTCATGAGCAAATGCATTTAATTTAATCAAGGAAAATTAAGTAGCATTATCAAAAACTAAGGAAATTGGAACTCCAAACCTGGTCATAATATGATCTTGCAGGAAATCCATAACTGCATCTTCATTTACTTTACGCAATGGAATGGATTCAACCTAACAAGTGAAGTAGTCGGTTGCTGTTAGAATATATTCATGTTGCAAAGAAGAATTTGGCTTTATCTCTCCAATGATGTCTATCCCCCACTACTGAAAATGTTCTGTTATCATAACAGGCTTTAAAGGTCCTGTCGCTTTAACCTGTCTTCCACCACACCTTTGGCAGACATCACACTTTCTGACATGAGCATGCGCATCTTTGAACAGTGTGGGCCAATAGTATCCAGCTCTGAGAATTTTATGAGCTGTAGTATCTCCGGAGAAATGTCCTCCAGCAAGCCCATCATGTAAATCTATCATTACTCTTTTCGCATCTTCTTTCTCTAAGCATCTAAGGAGAACTCCGTCATAATTTTTTCTGAATAATATTCCTTCAACAATTTGATAGGAGGCTGATTTAAGACGTAATGCTCTTCTTTGCTTAGAATTCCAGTGTTCCGATAATAATCCCGTCTGAAGGTAATGAATAAGGTCTCGATACCAGGAATCCAGAGTTGTAGAAAGGGGACATACATCCATTCTATGTAACTCAGCTTCGTCTTCCCAGTCCTGCTCTTCATTATATTTACTTTCATCCATCAGTCTACATAATCCTTGCCCTTTGAATATAGCACTACTACATTTCGATCCAAAATCCGACGGAAAAATCCGACGGTGCATGGATTTCTTTTTTTAAACCTACCAAAAATCACAAAGATAATTTTTTTTTTGAAAATGTGGCCATAAGCGTCGCTTGAGCGACAACTAGTCTCATAAGCATCGCTTAAGCGACAAATAGCCTCATAAGCGTCGCTTAAGCGACGGCGCCTCGAGTGAGTGGAATTTATGTATTTTATTCATTACCATGCTTTTCACCTCTTGCTACATATTGGTGACTAGTTGTTCCTGGCCATTCATTTGATGGGTTTGGAATTAGGTCATGTCAACTTTTAGGGTGGAAAATTTGATGGTCTTGAAAAACAGTATAGTGTGGAAGTGTCTCTCCATATTGGTTACTTACCTAAGTGTATTTTCATAGCCTTCCTTTGTTGTTTGTCTTAATAAAGGGATTTCTGTAGAAATTTTTATGAATTTCTTCGATGTTCATAGAATGATATCCCACTAGAATTCTACATTGATTTTTATCGAGTGTAGAAAAAAACCAACTAACATTTGTTTGATCTAAATATTAATATATGTGTCTAGCATAAAGGCTATCTTTTTGTCTAACCTTGTTCCAATAGCTGAATCCATTCTAAAAACAATTCGAAGTCAGTGCCCATTCTTCTGTTGAATCATGTTCCATTGATTGAACATCTCCAAGTGTGGTTATAATATTAGAGTGTTCTCTATGCAACTCTTAATTTATTTAGGTTTAGTTTCATTTAGAAAGAGCCACTTGATTTTACGAACACTCTCATGAGGTGCCACCCTACAATGATTCATTGTCAATATGGGATTCTATGGGACCACCTTAAATGGATTAATAGAGAATACCTTAGATTCCATCAATCCAAAAACAAAGTATGCCATATAACCATACATTGGTGGATCTTGAAATGCAACAAAACCATAAGTTTCATACCCCTATCAAACTTCATTACACTTATTTAGATTTGCTTGAGGTCAAACTCAGCCCATAGACTAGTCCTGCAAAGATGAAATGAGCAACATTTTTAGAAAATATGAGGATCACATTAAGAAAATGTTGACTAACGAAAACTAGTACAATTTGGACCCATTTTGCATCAAATTAGCGACATTTCCAAATCCAACCAAGTACAAAAGAATGGAATTTAAATCTCTAATGTTCATAATCATGGGGAAGACAAGAGGGGCTATGAAAAACTTTAAATTAACTTTTAGAGGTGGATTTGAACAATAGACTTTGGAAAATACTGCTACAATTCCAAGAATATCTATGTTTTATGTTTAAGAAAGTAGATGCCATTGTGCACAAAATTTTGTTTCTAAAACTATGAACTGCAAATATTTCAAATATAATATAGACAAAATATTAACCTGATATACAAAGTGATGAAATAAAACATGAGTTCTTACTACACCAAATCTAGGAAAATATCAACCTTTCCTTGGTCATCAAAATGTTGAGTGTAGCCTACCATACATCAGAAAATGTATACTCTTATATCTCCAACATCTAATCAACTAGATATTACCATTAAATCAACTTCCAAAAGACACCAAAGAAGCATTCTTTGTTAATAGACCAAAAACCATCCAACAAGTTCTTGAAGGGGAGAATTCGACAATTGGAGAAGATATAAAATGAAACCACATTAAGTGTATTCCGCAGTGCATTCATCTAGTAGAAATGAAAAATGAAGGATAACATTGTAGTTGAACACAAATAGATCGTTTACCATTGATTGTAGTGGTTTTGTAAATCAATTGAAACAACCATGGTACTTCTCTCCAAATATCCAATTCTGCTTAAGCATAAAAAATGTAAATGCCATATAAGCACCAATAGCCATATGTTTCAAAGAACCTCAAAAAAATACCAAATGATTTATTACCTAGGAAAATCAAGAAATACTACTGAGGATGATTCAGACAAGGGAAAGAGAAAGAAACTACAATGCTAAACTTACTGAAATCTACAAAATAACCATATGAATGGAGGAAGTATAAACAAACAATTAGAATACACTAGTACCGAGAAATATTTTGATGAATTTGCACAATTGGTACAAATTAGAAATTTATATTTAGGGGATCATAATGTGTAGGCTACCCTTTTTCCTTCCCCACACAAATTGCAACCACGTCCAATCATTTCTTAATTAAATCATATGGTCACACCTATGAATAATGGATGGATACCAAATACAAGCCCTCCTTTTGTCAATATTGCTAATTGGGGGTTTAATGTATTTAACATTATGTTTTGGCAGTATGTGATGGTGCAGCTGAAAGGGTCGGTAGCGATTTCATTTGGGGGTACTCAGGAACCGGCAGAGTATGGGGAATTGGTGTCCATTGGAGGGTTGGGGTCTGCTACCAACAAGAAGCTCAGCGCAGCCATTGCCACCACATTGGAGAGAAAAGTCAATGTACCCAAGTCACGCTTCTACATCAAGTTCTACGATGTCAAGGTTGGTTCTCAGTTCCTCAGTTTGTTATATTTATGTGAAAATGGCTTCCCAATTGAACCATCATCTGCCCCTGTGGTGTTGACATTCTAAATTTGTTTTGCACTTTCTGTTGTGGCACGGGAATGGGGACAGGCACATTCATTCATAGAAAATGTTCAGTGCTTGCATGGTTTACACCAGTAGTGGCATCCTTTGTCTTCTAGACCATCACAGCCAAGCGATTATAGGACTGCTTGATTATTAGCACACCAGAGCACCGCCCAATTTTTTCTTTTTTAGAGATTGAGGTCATTTAGGGTTTTGGGCCAATCACAATACAGTGAAATCCAAAAAAAAAACATCTCAATATTGAACCACTGTGAAAACTTGCATTCACAAATTTGGTATGCTAATCCACAACACAGAGAAATTCAGAAACAGACATCTCAATGAAGAACCACTGTGAAAACCTGCATTCACAAATTGTATTGCTCTGTTTCTAGTTAATTTTCTGTTGAATATTGACTTGACATGTTCATTACCCTGACTGGTTTCATTTTGAACAAACTCAACATTGAAGAAACGACTGCTTGACATATGTTGATGCTAGTGAAATGCGTGGCAAATGTCTCAATCTAACCTGGTGTTGAGCAATTGAGAGAATGTGCGGAGTCGACATGCATTGGGGAACCCTAGCATTGAATCTTTCTGAGCATTTTGATTTCATCTGCAAATTAAATCCTTCAGCAACCCTTGTGGAGGATAAACTATGCGATCTGTAAGTTGAATGCCTTAATCATTGTTAACACGGATCTGTTCTTGCCATTATTTTTACCAAATCGTTGGAGGTTTGTTGGTTAATAGTGTAGAGATGAAGTATTTAATCTTGTGGTTGCCAGTATAGCCATGAATATTCAGTTCTGGATGAATCAATAAAACTGCCGATGATATGCATTTAGATATATGTTCATGATTGAAGCCCAGTCTAGTTAGAAATTAGAACATAGAGTTTAAATCGTTTACACAAACTATAGGAAGAAGGAGACCCTGCATCAAAATCTAAGTTGTGTCTCCATTGGAACAATGCTTCCAGAGGGTTTCTGTCTAATTTTGAGTTACTCAAAATGAATTATATCCATCAAAACCATGACTTTCTGTATGGAAAGAGTTGATTCCATCTTGTGAAGGGAAATTTTCTCCCATATTAGACACCCTGGGGTCTATGAGAGATTTCATCTTGTAATAAGGATTGCTTAATATCACTCCTGTTGATGGATCCATCTCTGTCCAGGTTTTTTTCTTTTGCTTTGCCCCACAGTACAGTAAAAAGACCTGTGATGATAAAAATTGATCCCAATAAATTGCAGATGAAGCAAAGTTGTTAACAAACTGTCAAACGGCATCCAACATCAAATGATAAATATAAAAGGGAAAGATATGCCTGCTGACCTTCCGAAATAAAATTTTATGTGAACGATGGCATGTTCCAAGATTGCAATCATTATTGTTGTTGTGGGGTGAAACAATGCAACAAAGATTGGTCCCTTTATACGGATACAGTAGATCTGTACAAAGTATCCAAAACTGCTACATAATCCTTATACCAGAGTAAACATGATTTAAAACTTGGCATTTATCACGCTTTCAACAAATGGAACTGGAAAATATGTTTAAGCAATAACTACAATGACTAGACTCTCACAGAGAAGAGAATGCTGAGAATCCCAATGTCCCACTTTAACCTTCAACTAGAGGCCTTTGGCTCAAAGATTAAAGCCACAAAAAATGACAGCACTGTTCCTTGGAATAACATGATTGCTGTTAATGAGAGTTGAGCTGGATATTTACTCAGCACTGGAGCCTGTAATCAAAACAATATAAAATCTATCAATGATAATATGTTATATTTTCACTCTCCTCTGTGGTGGTTTTTCTATCTATCTATGTACATATGTTCAAGGGAGGGATAAACACCTGAAAAGTAACCCAGCCAGACAGAAATAAACATCCCACAAACACCATTATGGCCCCAAACATCCATGTGTTGAGTATATGCCCATTAGGCTTTCCGAGGACTACAGGGCCCTTGTAGAAGATCATAATCATTGCACCACCAACTCATTCAAGGTTTATATCTTTCCTTAATTGGCCAACTCAAAATAAAAACATAATCTTGTAACCTGCTTTGACTTGTCATAACCTGCTTGAAGCAGCAAATTTAGTGAAAATAGTGGATCATCTTCACATTCTTTTCCATCAAGAACAAAAAGCACAGCTTTTCGCAGTGCCCCGACATGCATGCTCAAAAGGGATGTCAATATTTTCAGCAAAACGCTTGATTTCCCATCCTTCAATACACAAAAAACTAACTGCTCACAAAGTGTGAGTAATGAAGTATCTTTAGATGTCTGCTTTATCCAAAATGTGTCCTCTCTTGAAGAAATTTGTGTTCTACAATACCCCAGTTATGAACCCCACTAACGTCAATCAGTTGCTGAAAGAGATCATCCATTCCATGCTCTTCTGTGACTCCCTCATTCACATTTATAACACTTTGTACCACATGATATAGCCATGATTCTAAATAGCCTGTTCCTGTGGGAAGCTGAAAAGTTCCTCCTTGTGTAATCTGTATTAACTTATTTTTTATATTGAACATAAACCAGGATGGGAAGGTTGTAGAGTGGAGAATCATGTGCCAAAGAATCAACATCAGTCTTGAAGTTAGCAAAGACCAACAAACCAATTGTGTGATGTTAAGTTCCACTGGAGGACAACTTACATTGCTGAGGGTAGACAAAATATTCTCTACCATTTTGATATTTTCAAATGCATTTGAAGTATCAAAATCCATGAGAAGAACTTCCAAATGAAATAGGGATGGAAGACTTGCACAAACTTCTTAGATATTTAAGCACCCTGAATATGTAGCTTTCACTTTCTCAACAATAAAACCAGCGTAGCCTTTGCAGATTTTGAGTCTTAAGGAGTCATCTCCCAAACTGGACCCTGTGGATGTCCTTATAATAAGAATGCGAGCTACAAGAACAAGAGCATCATCAGTATAAGCAAACCTACCATCCTCTACCTTCAGAACTTGATTTACTAGGTGCTCTTCAAGTTCGATGGATAAGGCATGCCTCATAACAAGTTCATGTAACAGGTTAAAGCATGCTTTGTGAAAATTAAGGTTAAAGCATGCTTATATATGTAACGTGGTGTACTAAGAGTTGGATCCAAAAAGATGAAGCTTTATTAAATTATTTCTGGATCAACTTTCAATTCAAAATAGACAAATTGAGTTTGGGCTAGCATTTATTTCCATGTTTGAGATCATTATGAATCTCATTATAATTTTTTAATATTTTATTGATCTAACACAAAAAATTGGTGCGATTGTTCAAATGTGTCTGTATTTTTGTTCATAATCAGTTTTAATGTTTAGAACATGTGATCATTGAAGATTTGAACCGCTCATTATTTTTCTGCGTGTCTTTTAGCATTTTCTCTGGATTTGGTCTTATATTATCTTGATCTAACAGGGCACATTGATCTCGAGGATGTGATGTCACAGTGGTCAGGATAAAAAATTGGGAACTTCAATATTGTACAGACATCTGGTAAACAGACTATTCAGCTTGATGGTGTTTTCAACATAATATCATATGAGCTTGTATCCAAGATACAAGAGATATTGGTCAACAGTGATTTTAAGGTAACTGCACCATCTAATTTGCTATGTGATCTTTTGTCCACATAATATGATAGTTCAACAAGAGGTTTCCTTCAAGTTGTTCATTATATGTAGCCAATATTTGGAAAGAAAGAAGGAAAACTGCTTTAAGATGTTAAGAAAATTCTTGACGTTTCAATCCAAAAGCCGGGACCATCTTCAAGAGTCAAATAGGCTCAGAATATAATGTTGTTTAGTCCTCATATTAATAATAAATCCAACATGTAATAATCAAACCCTATAGGCTGACCTTAATGCTCCTTGTTGGAGTCAATTATCATTTATTATATTTCATGTTTTTATAAGCTTTCAGGCTTCTCTAGTTTTCCATCCCTCATCTCTGTCAATATTATTATGATTCATTTCAGTCTCTATAGCCTCCCATATATTCCTTTCTCCATAGTGGTCTATCTTTGAGATGGTCTTTGTGTCTTCAATGCATATGTAGTGCTCACTGTTTCCTCCTTCATCTATAGTTGCAAATTTCTTTTCATGAATGTATTAACTTTCTGCAAGTAGTCATATTTGGTTGGATGCTTATGTTTTACTGTAGCTTATACATACATAACATTTATACCCATCAATCCATGTATATTTCTATATATACACATACGTGAATACTCTCCATCTTAGTTCCTGTGTTCTGCTGTGCCTTTAAATGACGGTCTTGGTCTGTATTGAGGTGAATCTCTCTGTTGTGCCTTTAAAATGACTGTCTTGGTGTGTATTGAGGTGAATCTCTCTGGTTATGATTGGAGTGTAAAATGTCGAAATAATTGGGGAAATACTCAAATTCAATATTCTTGATGATTTGTCCAAGGGGAATTGTACAAGAATATTGGTTAGTGTTTTCGTGTAGTTGCTTCATTTCAAGTATAAAGTAGTTGGAGTAGTTGGATATATGGCTTTTATTATATCTGATTTTCTATTTTGTTTTGGTATTATCATTTTGATTTGTTCATGGATGTGATATTTATTATTTACTATTGTTATCTATTCTAATTAGTATTTTATCTTCTAATATAATGTCTTAGGAGGAACTAATTTGTAACAATTTGAGATATGCTATTATCGAGTATATAAATATTAGCATATATGATATCTTCATGTATACTTTCAAGTGGTCACCTCCCCCTTATTTAGAATTTTAGAGAGGTAAGAGATTGTAACACAACATTTTCTTAGCTGTAGTACCATCTACATGTTGGTATGATGTCTTCCTGTACAGCTACATTTCATTGGTTTGAGGATGTGGTATTTATGATTGCTGGTCAAATAGGTCGTACAACCACTCTATGAATGAAATATAAGGGGATTTCATTTGTTGTATTGAATGACTCAATTTATAATAGTTCACATATCCTTGTGTATTTTTGTATTCACTTTTTAACAGTGTACCCATAAACTCAAATTCCTCCAAGATTGTTCTTTCTAGTTCATGTTTTGGTTGCAACATGTTTATGTAAAACCCTATTTGATTTCTAAAGAAGTCAAACCTTTTATTATTATAGATTACATTAGTTATAACTTATGAACCATTGAGTAAGCTTTAATATTTGATGATGTTCAATTAGTGAGATCGAAATATTTCTTATGCAAAATAATAATTTTGAAGTGTTTTAAGCTAGTAGCATGTAAAACTCAGTTGGATTATGCATATGCCAATTCTCTTTATGCATTGTAAATGTGATATACATATGTAACTCCTTTGGTTTCTGCTTTGTTATATTTTCTACAAATTTTCATTGCTGATGAGTCCCATTATATGAAGAATCCCCAAGCTAAAAGGACAAATGCTTCTATTCCTCTTTTCTAGGTAATTATTGTGGTTAACCTTTTATCATTGAAGCTTTGATTCTGGAAGTGACAAGATGGTATTTGAGTATCCTTGTATTATCTAGATGAAGTGTTACTTTTTTAAATTTAAAGTTTGACTCTGTAGAGAGATGTATACATTATTGAAACATTATTCCCTTTTCTAGAATGCATGTGCAGGCAGAGAGCAAATACACTAGGGCCACACTTCCCCCTTCTACACATGCATAAACACACACTAGGGCCACACTTCACTTGTAGGCATTAATTGCTTTTCTCATACTCTCACCAACTTACCCTTGGTTTCTCTTTAAGGCTCCCTTAGTGGGTGCCAACTTGCTTTGTCTTATGGCCTCCTGAAATAAGGCTACATGAGCATTGTGTGTTCTAGAATTGTTGTTAGTTGTTAAATTTTGTTGATGCAAATAGATTTTTTTTTGGTGAAACTATGTATAATACTAGATATTTTCCAGCAACAAAGATCAATTTGAAGGACGTGTTCATCTAATTTGATTGTTCTCATTGCAGGCTCAAATTCAGAAGTTGTCAGAGCACGTGCCCAAAGGGCATATACCTAGATCGATGACAGTACATATAAGAGGAGAAATTACAAGGAAGGTTTGTTTTTTTTGTGAATTTTTTACATTTTTTCTGTTGGTTGCATAATATTCGGCTTTTGTCACAATTAAAATCATTACAAAAGCATTTACAGGCTTACAGCTGAGTCTGGGTTGCTCAGGTTGGGTCGGGTGACCTATTGCTAATCTCTGGAATATTTCTTCCTATTCCTTATACAGGTTTTCGAGCAATATGAGCAGGGTTGGTGGTAGATACATATCTTGAAGCAATGACAATTACTCGTTTTAAGAAAAGATACGAAGAGTAAGTACAATTTTACCTTTTTGTTTACTGTAAAGGCATATTCCTTATACCGTTGTGGTTCAAGTAGAATTTGGAAATGCTTCATTTTTCAAAGATGAGAAGCTAATCTATGATTTGAATCAAAGTTAACATTTTCTAAGATGCTTTTTGATTATTTCTTATTGCTTTCATTTTTCATGAACGAGATTTAGTATTTTCTAAAGGCAAAGTGAAGGGTTTTTGGATATCCAAACATTAAGCACTTCTTGTTTGAGATTGTGTCTTAGCAATCAAAACAATCCAGAGTTATCGTGATTCCTTCCTTTTTTTATATCATTACAGTGTTTATCCATTATTTGTTATTGCCCCTCAATTTGTAAATACTAAATATCTAATTTCAAAAGCTTGCACTTTGAAACTGGTGCATCAGCCTCTTTATTATAGACCCTGTATATATGGTTGAATAGGATAGTATCAAATTGGGAAATTAGCATTTTTACCTTTTCATCCAATTTGTCATATTGATCACTTGAAAATCAATTTTCTCATTAATCCAATCTAAAATAAATTTTGAGCCACCATAAACTTTCATCCTCAATATACCCCATTTGATAGCGAACCAAAGAAGTCCCCATAAAGATCAAAGCCCCGCAAAAAAAGTATTTGTTCCCTTTCCATAGCCCATTTTCAACTTTATGCAGTGGTTATGTCTTGTATACAAGACCATATAGAACACTAGATGCTACCTTGTAACATATAGAATCTCAAGTTTTCATGGAAGGTCAACAAAGTGATCAAGGCGGGATTTATTATGAAATCACCTGCTTGAAGTTCTCGTTGAACATCTTTCATTAAGTTGTCTACATGGAAAATTCTAAAGCCAAATCCATCATATGCTTTTGTTCCCTTTCCACAGCCCATTTTCAACTTTATGCAGTGGTTATGTCTCATACACAAGACCATATAGAACATTAGATGCTACCTTGTAACATATAGAATCTCAAGTTTTCATTGGAAGGTCAAAAAAGTGATCAAGGTGACTTTTATTATGAAATCACCTGCTTGAAGTTCTCATTGAACATATTTCATTATGTTCTCTACATGGAAAATTCTAAAGCCAAATCCATCAGATGCTTTTTACCAGTTTTTGAATGTTAAACACGCTTATAATTAATCTACATCAGTTTTTCATTTAGACTGCCTACAATTATTTCTGTCCCTGCTAATTAATTGCCGATGTTAGTTACAACTTTGATATAATTGGGCTTGATGTTCCTACAGGTTTATGGAACCCTTGATCTCACGAGTTCCCATCATGGTTGTGGAGGGAAATCATGAAATCGAACAGCAAGTTGGAAATAAGTCATTTGCGGCTTACAGTGCAAGATTTGCATTTCCAAGTCAAGAGAGTGGATCAAGTAGCACCTTATATTACCCCTTCAATGCTGGAGGCATCCATTTCGTCATGCTTGGAGGATACATAGATTACAATAAAATAAGTCTAAAAATTTCTTCTGGCTTAGAGTATATACCATTTGATGAGCACAGTAGGAAGTTTTAGAGGTGTTTTCAGATGGTAACAGCATGAGAAATAATCCTAACATTGGTTTTAGTGTAGGTCAAAAACATAATTACTTTGTTGTAGATATTACAACAGGCTTTTGGGCATAAAATCTAGGCTCAGTTTTGATATTAATGATAATTTGTCTCCTTGTTCATAGGGGAACAATATAGATGGCTGGAGCATGATTTAGCAGATGTTGACAGGAGCATGACTCCTTGGCTTGTTGCTACTTGGAACCCACCTTGGTACAACAGTTATAAAGCCCATTATCGTGAGGCTGAATGCATGAAACAAGAAATGGAGGAGCTACTGTACAGATATGGTGTTGATGTTGTATTCAATGGCCATGTGAGTAACTAACTAAAGAAATATCCAATATATCTGCTTAATGGTGTTTCATGATTTTGACCTTATTTCTTCTGCTTTGATTAGGTCTGTAGCAAAACTACATGAAACAATATCTAGGGGGTGTATAAGTAATTTTCGTAAGAGGAAGAATGACAAATAATCTGGGTTATGCCTGTTGCTTGCAGGTTCATGCATATGAGAGATCGAACCGAGTCTTTAACTACACATTGGATCCATGTGCTCCTGTTTACATTACAGTGGGAGATGGTGGTAATAGAGAAAAGATGGCAATACCTCATGCTGATGATTCTGGTAACTACCCTGATCTGGCTTCCACGCCAGACAGCTATATGGATGGGTTTTGTTCCTACAATTTTATGTCTGGTCCAGCAGCTGGAAAGTTTTGTTGGGACAGGCAGCCTGAATTTAGTGCATATAGAGAGAGCAGCTTTGGTCATGGAATTTTTGAGGTAAGCCATTATTATTATCAAGAACTATTCACTGAATCTTAACTATCCTCAATATTGATAGGGAAAGTTTGGTTACTGAATTGGGTTCAAATGGTAGATTACAATGTGTATTTAAAAGATAGGCCTTATTCGATTGGTTCATACATTAAGATTTTTTATACTACTATTTTAAAATTGAACGATGGCACCTTGATGATATCCAGGTGAAGAATGAAACATATGCTCTATGGACTTGGCATCGAAATTAGGATACTTACAATAGTAAAGGGGATGAGATCTATATTGTGAGGCAGCCAGGAGTTTGCCCAAATCAGCCAAATTTCATTCAAACATCTAAGAGTCCAAAATTTCAAAAGTTGTGAACTAGTAACCGCATTCATCCCGGAAAATTAAAACCCTGAATGGAGTACTATCAGGTCAAGGGAAAGAAGCACCAATTTTGGCTTCCTGTTAATTCCCATTTGAGGATTTGAGTTTGCCACTGAGGACATGTATAGTGTATAGTATTATGTATTTTAGAAAATATGCTCCTTGGTCATTGCTTGAAAATTTTCACAAGGCACAAGGTATTAATATGCATCAGTTTTTCTCTTTATATTAAAATCCGATGGCATTTCAATCCCAGGTACTCTGGTCGTTGTGGATGTCTGAAGCCATGGTAATGCATAATCATGGAATTGTGTTTAAGCCTCTGGTGCAAAAGATAATATTCTCAAGCTAGTGTAATAATGTGAGAAAAAAATCACCAAATTCATCCTCTAAAGGAGCTATAAAATAATGATTAAATCAAATGTTCTGGTTAAGAACTCCACTGGAAAGAATATGCAGGTTCATTTTGCAATCTCACCTTTATCGCCTATATTGGATTCCCAAGATTTGTTTGCAGGGGTACATGGGAAGATAAATAAATATTAAATCAAAAGTTATTGTTGTCAACTCCACTTCGAAAGAATTGACAGGTTTAGTTTGGATTCCCAATATTTGGTTGTTGGAACCCACGGGAAGATTTTGTGGTCCATGGGAAGATAAATAAAGATTAAATCAAATGTTCTTGTTGTGAACTCCACTTCGAAAGAATTGACAAGTTTAGTTTGGCTTCCCAATATTTGGTTGCTGGTACCGACAGGAAGATGCATGATAAGATGGAAATCTTTTCTCTGGCAGACAATTAAGCACTAAAGGAGCATGGTGGTAAGACCTTCGATCATTTCTTTATGTGCCTGTCTCATTGACAAACATAATCTGTAGAAGAAATGAAATTACTTCTACTCCATCATCATCCTAAGAGATAAACATCCGGATGTCTTTTATATGAACATGTCTCTCTTTCATTTTTCCTTTGAATAATGCTTTGTAAATCTCTAGATAGACCTCAATTCTGCAAGTCATAGGAACTTAGCAGTGGAGTATTAATGGTAGTATATTTCTCCATATACTCTGTTAAATCTTTGCACATATAATACTTATTATTTGCGTTCAATTTCAAGCAAAAAGAACCTAAATTTCAAACATAAATTACCTTAGTATGGAGTAAAACAGCAGGGTATTATTGACAGTATATACCCTCATATACACCATTGAATCTCCATGCATATAATGCTTATTATTTGCATCAAAGTTAACATTTGTTAAGATGCTTTCTGATTATTTCTTATTGCTTTCATTTTTCATGAACGAGATTTAGTATTTTCTAAAGGCAAAGTGAAGGGTTTTTGGATATCCAAACATTAAGCACTTCTTGTTTGAAATTGTGTCTTAGCAATCAAAACAATCCAGAGTTATCGTGATTCCTTCCTTTTTTTATATCATTACAGTGTTTATTCATTATTTGTTATTGCCCGTCAATTTGTAAATACTAAATATCTAATTTCAAAATCCTGCACTTTGAAACTGGTCTATACCCAATTTGCAGGTATTTTTTTTAATAATAAAAGTCACTTCCGTCGCTTAAGCGACAGTTCTACCTGTCGCTTATCTGACAGTTAATATCTATTTCTGTCGCTTAACCGACGGTTTTCCATGTCGTTTAATCGACGCTTAATATTCATTTTCGTCGCTTAACCGACGGTTCTCCATGTTGGTGAATCGACACTTAATCTTTGTTTCCGTCACGTAACCGACGGTTCTCTATGTCGCTTAACCGACGCTTAATATTTATTTCCATCGCGTAACCGATGGTTCTTCATGTCACTTCACCGATGCTTAGAAAGATGTCGGATAACCAATGTAGAGCCACCGACGCTTAAAAAAAAATTATAGTGTCGTACATGCGACAGGGAAGTGTCGAAAATCCGACAATACAGCCATCGGATTTTTGGTCGAAATGTAGTAGTGTAGAAGCTGGTTTGAATTCGAGGTCATAGTCCTATAGGGCTATTACCCAGTTGCCTCTTCTTTCTCCTAAATCATTCTATATGAAAAGAGATCTCACAGTTGGGTGTGGAACGATTACCTTCGTTCGGTTCTTTAGTATGTATGGCCTAAATTGTTTCACTGCTTTGAACACTGCGTATGCTTGTTTATCAATAGCCGAGTAATTCAATTCAGCCCCTTGCATACCAGTGCTCAAAAATGATATGGGGAACTCTTCTCCCCCATCTTCCTTCTAAGTAAGCACAGCTGCTAGTGAATCATTAGATGCAAAAGTGTACAAACTAAAATATTTCTCGAAATATGGACTTTTGAGGGAGGGTGCATGCGCAACAGCTATTTTGATTTTGCTAAATGCGTTCTTCTCTACATCAGTCCATTTGAATTGTACACTTTTCTTTACCATTTGCTACAAAGGTCTAACAATTTGCGCAAAATCTGGCACAAACCTTCGTACGAAGTTTATTATTCCCATAAATGACTGCATTCCTATTTTATTATGGGGTAAGGGAATTCGTTTGATGGCTTTTATCCTTTTTGGGTCTATGGAGATCCCATTCTTAGAAACTACGTGACCCAACAACTTACCTTCTGTAATAGCAAACACGCACTTCTTGGGGTTTAGTGAGATACCATTATTTTTGCAAGGTTCAAAAATCTGCTTTAGATGGAATGGGTGTTCCTCTCTTTTATTTGAAAATATCGTGATGTCATCAAGGTATACTACAGCAATACGGACAACCAGATGGTGGAAAGCTATGTCCATAGCCCTTTGGAAAGTTGCCCCAGTGTTTATGAGTCCAAAGGGCATTCTTCTGTAAGCAAAAGTTCCCCACCTGGTTCTAAACGTCATTTTAAGTCTGTCTTATTCAGCTACTAATACTTGATTGTAGCCTGAGAATCCATCTAATAAAGAGAATAGTTCAGAACCCAAAACTATTTGCAATATCTTCTCCATGGGGGGGACAGGATAATTATCCTTATCCGAAGCGCAGTTTAAGTTTCTAAAATCCACGCATAGCATGACTTCTCCACATTTCTTTCTTACCGGAACCAGGTGTGAAACCCATTCCGAGTGTCTCACCTTGAAGATAATCCTAGCATCCAATAGTTTCTTGACTTCGCTCTGGATTAAAGGTTCTAATTTTGGATGCATTTTCCTCAAAGGCTACTAATACGGCTTGATTCCAGATCTGATGGGGATAACATGCTGGATAATATTGGTGTCATAAGTCTTCATATCTTCATACGTCCAAGCAAAACAATCTTTATATCATTTGAAAAGATTGATAAACTTATTCCTTTCATCTAGGGAACAACATTTTCCCAAACTCACGTACTTGGGCTCCATTTCAGTCACCAAATTGATCAAATCGAACTGTAGAGACGAGCTATGAGTCTTCGCATTCACTGGTCTTCTAAATTTATCGTTTAAATAAAACATTTGTTCTAAAGTCCTTACTCCTTTAAATATGAAGTTATTGAATTTAAACTCGACTTGATGTTATTCATCATCAATAATGGCCCCTTTGAAAGTCTCGTCATTTGTCAAGCATTCTATAATCTGTTGATCATCATCGAACACTTGTATATTGGTTATCATGTCTAGAACTGAAGGCCTGAAAAGTAGTTCAATAGAGCACCGATTATTAGAAGGCACAAGCCTTGTAGCTGAGGTGGCTAACATGTTAGCTGCGGAATTCTTAAGTCTCGGAAACGATACAATGTTAAATGCCTCAAAAATTTTGAGTAAATCCCATACTTCACTTTGATAAGCTTTTAAATGAGGAGAAATGCAATGTATTTGATTTTGGATTTGCTTTAAAATTATTTCAGAGTCCCCAAACACCTTCAGATTTTTTACCTTAAATTCAATTGCTTTCCTTATTCCTTGAACCAATGCTTCATATTCAGCTGTGTTATTTGTACATTCAAACTCTAACCTACATGCAAGAAAATGTTTGTTTTTTCCAGGGTCAATCAGGACACAGCCCGCTCCCGACCCCTCTAAAGTTTTAGAGCCATCAAAGAAAAATGTCCAAAAATCGCTATCTACTGTGCAAGAATTAGCATCTACTTCTACAGCTAAGTCTACTATTTTATGATCAATTTCATCAGCATGTGAAAACCGAAGGAGATCAAGTTGAGCATCTGATGTATTGTTGGCCTCTTCTGCTTGATAGTTTCCTGGTTCAAGCTCAACAAAGTAGTTTCCAAAAACAGAATCCACTGGTTCATTTTTACCTTCGAATTGAGTAACATTGTGTTTCATGTGAGGCTCCCTCAAAACCTTAATTTGGTTTGGGATTCCTTTATATGGTAGACATAGATGTGACCAGTCCGAGGAAAAATATCCATTCAGCTTAGCCGACCAATCCCTGCTTAAAACAAGCCCATAAGCTTCTGGTATGTCAGCCACCACAATATCAATGAATTGGCACACTATCATTCAAAGACAGAAGAATGAGGACATCCTCCATTTCCCCAATTAACTTCATGCTTGTTCTATCCAACTGGACAACCCTCCAGGTGGATGGTTTAGGCTTCCCATTTATTCTCTTGTAGACCGACAGTGGCATGATGTTAATTAAGGCCCCTGAGTCCACTAGGAAATTATGCGCATTGTGGTTGAAAATTTCAAAGGTAAGGAGAAAAGGTGGGTTCTTTTTTTTAGGCTTACCTCCTATACTTGCCTCACCAATTTCTTCTTCTTGGGGTTGATTTCCAGTAGGAAGCCTCTCCTCTGATACCTAAAGTGCTTTCAATAGCTTTTCTTTCTGCTACGGTAGATTGCACATTTCAAATAATGAGATGTTCGTTCTTTCTTTTTTGATATCCTCCACAATGTCATAGTCCATCTGGTGTTTCGTGAGCTTCGATTTATCATTTTTTATATTTTATTCATTGGGTTTAGCAAACATGTTGGTTTGTCTAGGATTTTGACTGGTGATGGCAAATTCCGGAATTTTATTAGTTGAGGAATTGTTCTGAAATTTCTTAACATTCTTCTGAAGTCTTTTGATCTTCAGGAGCATAAGACTGTTCTCCTTAAGCAACTCTTGGATTCTTGTTGCTACATTTGTTTCCAGGATGCTCTCATTCCTCAAATCCTTTTCCTCAGTGGCATTGAACAAAGAAACACAGTCCCATAAAAACATGGTCTCATCCTCCTGCTTTTCTGTTGATGTATTGCTATCTTTCGCTTCTTCATCTTTATCTTCTATTAATTTAGAATCCAATAGCTGATTCATAACCAACGTCATCGAATTTATCCATTAAGGACAATTCTTTTCAGAATGGGGTTGTTGGTGGAAAGTGCAGAAGTTATCCATTCCTACCTCCGTTAAATTCATAGATGCAGGGCCATGCAGAGAGGGTTGCGGTTGACTTTTCTCCTCTCTTTTCTTGTAATAAGGTTTATAGATCTTATGGGATTCCTTGTCCTTTTCCAAGTCTATGATCCTATTAGAGAGCTTCTGCATCATTTTTTCCATTCCCTCGAAATTTGAAAATTGCTCCTCCTTAGGCTTAGTAAATAACAAAGCTTTTCCCACAACATTTTTTTCTCCTGACCGTTTAGGATAATCCTCAATGCTTTCTTTTTCGACCTCTACCTTTTCTGCTTCTTCATAAGTCTCTACTAGCGTAGGTTTGGCCTTCATTTTGGAAAACATGGCTAACTTGGGTCCCAGAGCTGGGGTATAATATTCAATCAGGGCCTTGTTTGAGGGTTTGTCAGTTTCAAAAAAATTCTTATGATAGGCCGCGAATCTTTGGGTAAAACTATGCACCTTCTCTTTTCTTTCCTTCTTTAAAGAGCATAGTCCTTTCATGAGTGCTACATGCGTCTTTTGGGTTGCATACTTACTTCTAAAAATCCTTTCAAAGGTATCCCAATCTGGGATAGAGTTTGCAGGCAAACCAAAATACCATGATGTTGCTGCGCCTTTAAGAGTGTGTGGGAAAAGTCTACAAACTACATATTCATGCTCCCCAGCTCTTAATCTTTCTATTTCCAAATAAAAACTTTGTAAATGGTCATCAACTAGCATCTTCTCGTTTGGATCAAAATTAGGAAACATCTTCTCAAAGACTTGAGGCAAGTTGTGCAATGGAGGTGTTAAGTTCAAAGGCGACCTGACTTTCCAAG
The DNA here is from genome assembly GCA_001517045.1 of Pseudotsuga menziesii. Lineage (NCBI taxonomy): Eukaryota > Viridiplantae > Streptophyta > Pinopsida > Pinales > Pinaceae > Pseudotsuga > Pseudotsuga menziesii. The sequence continues at coordinate 584,383 of LPNX011153487.1, read as the reverse complement.
CAGGTGGAAGATTAGGTGGGTTGGGCAGTTGATTAGTGTTTATGCCTGCCATGAGTCTGGGTGGAGAGTGAGGGGGTGAACGAATAAGAGTACGGGTAGGTGAACTGAAAGGTCTCTCTAGGCCCACTTGATTCAAAGGTTGAACCACTTCATGTAAGGTTGTTTCTACAAGTTCTTCCAAATCTCCAACCAACACTGAGTCTTCCAATATAAGATGGTCTCTCCTTTTATATTGTCTTCTCGGAAAATCAGGGATAATTGGTAATCCTCCAATCTTCTTCACATATGCCCTAGTGTTTCTTCTAAGATCATTTATTACTTGGTTTTCCACATCAAACAGATGTTCCCTACTCTCTTGAGTAGTTGAATTGGGACAGAGACTGCTTTGAAAATTATCACTGGTGGGGTTATTTTGAGAAAACAGGTTTCCTCGTCCAGCCATGCACTGCATCCCTCCTTCTAGTGCCAAAAACTATTGAGGCCTGGAAAATCGCAGGCAGCAACAACAAGGGATTCTCCCCAGCCAACGTTCCCAACTAGCCCATGACTGTTTGGTGTAGGGAATCCGTCCGGTTTGTGGTCTGGCTACCATAGGTCAAGTATCAAAAATAAGAGGTTTTACCAGTTGCAAGGAGTATTTACAATGTGATGCACAGGTTCTTACCTCTCATCTTAAACTCCCATGCATCTAAATCACACACACAACAAGAAATTAAATCTAACTACCTACCTATCCCCAGGGAGCAAGATTGTCACTTATTAATGAGTAATGTATCTTTTGCATGCATTATAAAGAGAAATTTCAGATAGCTAATATTTCTTCCAAAACACATGAACAATTAAAGATATTTAACCAACCAGATAGGCAATTGCTTATGAACAACATTCATTACTCATGGTGGTAATTTTCATAGAATGAACCAAAAATCATTCAGACAAGAACATAGGTCCTAAGAGTTAGAACGATCTCATAGTTAATGAACATAAATCTGAAAACGAAATAGTTCCTCTTCAACAAATCCATAGCATAACATTTGAACATCCCACCAAGCTTTCTCCAATAGGCAAACTGTAATTCTCTATTGCAAAAGGAAATAGTTCTTCTTACAATATGTCTTCACTAATATAACTGGGAAAAAGTCCTCTTCTTATCTAAATCTCCTATATTTATACAAGAACAACCGAACTGTTGGGCTACCCATGAATGACTCTTGGGATTCCTCCAACTGTTTAGTCTCCCAATTTTGTTTTCTTATTAGTGCTCATTATTCGCATAATACGTTACATTTCGGACTAAAATTAACGAGTACTTCATAGAACTGGGCAAACTTAGTAACTGATGGGCCCTTTCCCGAGCCTGGGATTCTATCGTCATCGGTTTTTCTTTGTCTTTATTTGATTTCAGAAAAACTCTGTTTGTCACTCTTCAGCCAGCTCTCCTCAGCTTTATCCTTCAGTTAGGTCTCCTTGCCGTAGTAATCTGAGAGATCCTTTTGAGTCCATCTGCACAATTTAACAATTAATTAGGAATGCATATTTTTAGACATAATAAAATTGATTAACCAAATGAGGTATTGTACTGTGCTTTTGCTGCACAACCTTTAACCCGAAGCAAAAAACCCCACTACTGCCCGAAGAAAGTTAAGATTCACAAAGCTAGGAAAAACCTTATCGGCAGCTTGAAACAATAAACATAGGGAAGATAGTTCAAGGATCATCTGCAACGGAGAGCTTCAAATGGACAATGAGTTCCGCAAGACCACTAATCCTATCGGCATCTGGAAGACTAAACATTAAAGCATCAGGCGGGGATTCCTCTTCGGTGACTAGGGAGACATAGCGTCAGGAGGTTAGAAAAGTACGCAACCGAAATGGTGAAAGACGAAGAGAATACAGAATCCATGGTGAATAAAAACATATCGGCAAAACCAAACAAAACATCGGTGGGTGGAGCGGCTACAAAACATATACTTACTTTACTCGAGAGTTGCAATGGCGAAAGGCAATCAGACTACCACCCCCGATCAAAGTCATAAAACCTTCTGGAAATGCAAAATAAGTCAAAAACATGACATCGGAGAAGTCCAAACTATTTGGTAGAACACTCATCGTCCAACTTCCGCAATGGAGTTTCCATAAGGAAAGATGGCTTCGAAGCGTTGTTTGAATGGCCTCCGAGAAAATAAAAAAAAATAAATGCTAAGTTTCAACAGACCTTTAGCTGGGTAGCAATAAAAACTTGCTTTACCTACAGAATGGCGGTGAAGACAACAAAAAAGATTTCTGAAAGAAAGAGATCACCAATCAAACCGGCAAAGTCCAACATTTTTCGACCTGGGCAAATTTCCAAAAAGAACAAAAACAATTGTCCTCAAAATAATTCAACTTGAAGCAGTGAGAAAACAGACAGAATTCATGAATCCAAACAAAATTAGGCAATATAAAATAAAAGGAGGGTCCAAAATTTTAAAAATTTGGGAAAATAGTTGCAGTTGCAACATAGGTTATTAGGCTCTCCTAGAGAATTCAGCCATGTAAAGTAATTGTCAAGTGTAAATTAAGTATAAATAGAGAGGGAGACTCTATATTTGATACAAACACTCACTCAACAATAGCACATGAGTGAGAGAGGAGTAGGTCGCACAAGTGAGAGAGAGAACAAATTTCCAAGATCATCTTTGTACTTTTGGGTTTTACTTTTGCTATTGGTGCTCATTCTATCTTTGAGGAAGTTGTGGGGTTTTCTCCTTTGTGGTTTCCCCGAGGAAATATCTATGTGTCTCTTGTCTCTTGTGATTATTGTTGTGCATGTTATTCTCTCAGATAAGATCCTATATCATATTGATTAAATGATAAAAATCTAACATTTTGTAAACGAGTCGAATTAAATTTTTGAAGTTAAGCTTATAGGTGGATAGTTATTATAGTCTCCAATGATTAATTCGGTAGCTTCACAGAGAATCTATTTTAGTCCATCTATATAAAGAATAAGAAGATTGTAAATCAGGAGAAGAAATAATCTAATAGTGGAGAATAAAGAAAAAAAAATATGTGGAGAGTTCAAGAGCTCAAGCTCTCTGTGATTGAAAAGTGTTGAGAGTTGAAGCTCTGTAAAAGGTGAAACATCATTGTAAATTTCCAAGTTTGTATTTAGGACAAATATTTCTTGTTATGTCTCGAAATGATATATAAATTCATTGTGATCATGTTGAATGCATGTTTTATTTAGCTGGACATTCTCTCCAGAATTACTTGAGTAAATGTTGTTTACATTTACAAGTTAAGTGAATGAAACATAGAATCCATAAGCATTTCACTTGGTAAGAGTTATTTGTGTCTAGTTTTACTCCAAGTTTCAGTCCGTGAAAAGTATCTTTCATTTTATAAAGTCTTTAGACTAAGAAATCTCGTTTGTAAAAGTTCCACTAAAAGTGGTTAAGTCAAGTGAATTGATCCAAATCAAAAGTACATCCAAGAAAAAGTGGTGGAAGTGGAGTAAGTGTTTCTCGAGGTAAAAGATGTTGGGTCGAAATTCCAACCAAAAGTAGTCTATTGAAAACTTGTGGGTCACACTAAGAAGTTGTTGAAGTATTTTGGTCAAGTCTAACTTGTATAAATTTGACTTGTCTAGTCGGAGTTAGATAAGTTCTACCGGACGAGTAAAAAGAGGTCGAGTCTCCTAAGGTAGAGTTTTCGAAACTAAAAAAGTAAAAGAATAATTTTTTTCGTATTGCAAGGTAACTCAAGTTAGCCATGGGACTTCCACATCTCATTCCAAAGAAGAAGGAATTGCTCATAAGATCAACATGTTGTGATATAAATTCTTCTTTAAAGATGGACCAGGAGATAATGGAGTTTTTTTTGTGATCACAAAACCATTCACACACAAAAAATGCCGAAGCTCGAAATATAAAAATGCAATAAATACCTTTTACATATTTAGCACTTGGTATATATCAAATAATTGCTCCATCTTAAATATCCATGTCATGGGTTCCTTTACCTAAAACTTCGTTATGTCAATCATGGGTAGTTAGATACCCCTATTACTTCCATTATTAAAATCAAATCCTCTTATAATATGCTTATTAAGGGATGGTTGCCCATAATACAAAATTTCCAAGTCCTGATGATCCAAACAAATATTTGTATTCCCCATATTTTCGGATTCCTCATGATCTTGAGAAATAAAGGAAGTCCATGGACACTTATATATCCCCATGATCCCGGCGAATAGAATAGAATGGAGTTGCAGAAAGGAAGAATAGAACGATTATGGAAGCACCAAAGGAAATGCTTCAGGATCTTGCTATGCATATATGAAAAGAAGATTCTAGGACAACTGTGTATGTATAGAATCATACTCCACATAGAGTACTTGAGAACAAGACACCAAAAGAATTCTTCTTTGGAAAGAAACTAGAATTCATCCGTCTTCGAATATTTGGTTTCTTGGTCGTTGTAGATACACATTCCGAAAGAAAAGAGGACGAAGTTAGATCCCTCAGGAAAGAAGGGTATATTTGTGGGATATAGTGAAAGCTCGAAGGCTTACAAAATATATTTCCCAGGATTCAAGAAGATCAACATTAGAAGGGACATGACATTTGACGAAGACTCAACTTACAACAAATCTAGAAAGAGACCTAATAAAGACCTTGAAGAAACATAAGTACCGAGGATCCGAGATACAACAATGAATGAAGTAACCCTAGAACAATATCGAGAAATGGAAGAACCTCGGGAACCTATAGATCCACCCCATGAGAAGAATTATTACAAGAGGAAATTAGCATGGGTACGTGAGGCTATCCAAGGTGCATAGAGATATGGCGCTCCAGAAGAAATGCACAAAGAAAGGAGGAGAACTAGGTCTTACTCGAGTTATGTAGCCCTACTGTGTGACATCATTGATAAAGAACCTTCCAACTATGAAGAAGTGACAAAAAATAAATAATCGAAGGATGCAATCATTGAGGAGTACTAGTGGATCATGAAGAATGATGTCCAGGATGTGGTATCAAGACCAGAAGGGAAGTCTGTTGTTACTTCCAAGTGGATCTATAAGAGCAAGCATGTTGTATATGCAAGCATAGAGAAGTATAAAGTGATATTTGTGGCACATGGCTTCTCCCAGAAGTAAGGGATAGATTATGAAGAAACTTTTTCACCTATTGCCAGATACACTTCCATTAGATCAATACATGCTCTGGTTGCAGTGATGAAATAGAAGATACACCAGATGAATTTCAATACTGCGTTCTTGAATGGTGTAGTAGAAGAGGAAGTGTATGTGGAGCAGCCACTCGGATTTGAGACACATGATAGGGAGACTCATGTGTGCAAATGGAAGAAGGCCTTGTACAATTTTAAATAGGCACCCAAGACGTGGTACGATAGGATTGATAGCTTCCTGACTAGTTTGGGATTTACCAAGAGTAACGCAGATTCCAACCTTTACTACAACGTTGAGGAAGGGAACCCAGTGATACTCCTACTATATGTAGATGACATGTTTGTGACATGTGAGGATAGGTTAATTGTTGACGGGAAGAGAAATCTTGTTGCTGAGTTTGAGATGAAGGACTTCGGGATGATGCACTACTTTCTAGGCATGGAGGCGTGGCAAAGTATGGATGGAATCTCCCTTGGACAATGGAAATATGTAGTAGAGATCTTGAAGAGGTTCGGGATGATGGACTGCAATGCCATGGACAGACCTATGGCATCAAACCTGAAGCTATGGAGTGATGCTTCGTCAGAGATGGTTGATGCCATGATGCATCGTGAGATGATTGGGCTCTTGATGTACATGATGAAAACAAGACTAGATATATGCTTTATTTTGAACACATTGAGCAAGTTCCTAACAGATCCAATACATGTTCATCGGATTGCTTCAAAGCATATTCTGAGATACCTGGAAGGTACAATTGATTATAGGATCAAGTATGAGGTGAATCAGAAGATTACCATAAAGATTTATGTGTTTTCAGATTCGGGAGGCAGTTCCATTGATAGGAAGAGAACTTTGGGGTGCTGCTTCAGTATGGCATTGAGTGTGATCTCTTGGTTTAGCAGGAAGCATTCCTACGTGGCACTGAGTAAATATGAAGCAGAGTATGTCGCAACTTGTTCAACTAGTTGTGAGGTAGTGTGGCGAAGGAAGATACTGTCTGATTTGTTTGATCTCCAGTTGGATGCTACTTCTATATATTGCGACAACCATAGTTGTGTGAAGTTGTCAGAGAACCCAGTGTTCCATGACAAGTCGAAGAATATCTAGATCAAGTATCACTATATCAAGGATATGGTACAGAGAGGAGCAGTGAAGCTCTAGTATGTTGCGACGGACGAGTAGATAGCTGATGTATTAACCAAGCCATTATTGAGAGTGAAGTTCAAGTACTTCAGAGAGAAGTTTAGTGTTATTTAGATCGAGGTTCCCTCCAAGGGGAAGTGATGAGTCTGGAAGAAGCAGATACACATGAGCCTTTCTGACATGGTGGAAGGATAGGCCTCCCATGGTCCTGATGTAAGTGTTGGGAGCATTTCACAGATGGTAGTACGTAAGTGTTGGGAGCATTTCACAGATGGTAGTACGTAAGTGTTGGGAGCCTTTCCTAGATAGTAGTAGGTGTGTCCTACCATGTCGATCGATGTAAGTGATGGGATCATTTCCTAGATGGTAGTAGGTGTTTCCTACCATGCCGATGGATGTAAGTGCTGGAATCCTTTTCCCGGATGGTAGTAAATTTGTCCTACCATGCTTTTGAATGTGAGTGTTGTGTTATGTGTATCTGGGTTGTGCTTCGTGTGATGATGAGATGATCTAAAGATGATGAGGTAATAGTAGGGTACACAGGTATTACAAGGCATGTAATCAGTCATGAGATGCTCCTTCAAGTTTTGCAGTGGCACATAATCAGTCCTCAGAGATCTTGCAGGTTTTGCAGTGGCATATAATAAGTCATGGGATGTACCTACTTGATGGCATGCTCATAGAGATGATGAAGACCTACATGAAGGTGAGGCCTACATCCAACATGAAAAGGGGTTGGCTCTATAGAAATTTCTATGAGGAGTAGATTTGAGAGATAACACCATTTGCTCGAGATAGTAACAATAGTGATAATGATGATGATCCAACTTTGGTGATGATCTAGTGATGAAGACGTGTGCTCATGAACTATGTCAAGAGAATACCTTCATAGTTAAGAGGGAGTTTTAATGTATTAGTAACTTCAGAATGTATTCACTTGTATATTTCTTATTGTATTTCATTGTATCTCGATGAAGATGTTTATTCCTCCGATCGGGAGAGTCATTAATATAATTAAGTCATGTAAAGTCATTGATGTTAACCATCTGTTGTAAGTCAGGGCATTAGACCTCACAGTTGAGTTATATTAGGGTTACTAGTCTCTCCTAGAGAAGTCACCATGTAAAGTAATTGTCAAGTGGAAATTAAGTATAAATAGAGAGTGAGACTCTATATTTGATACACACACTCTCTTCTCTCTTGTGATTATTGTTGTGCATATTATTCTCTCGGATAAGATCCTAGATAATATTGATTAAATGATAAAAATCTAACATTTTGTAAACGATTTGAATTAAATATCTGAAGTTAGGTTTCTAGGTGGATAGTTATTACAGTCTCTAATGATTAAGTCGGTAGCTTCATACAGAAGCTATTTTAGTCTATCTATATAAAGAATAAGAAGATTGTAAATCAGGAGAAGAAATAATTTAATAGTGGAGAAGAAGGAAAAAAAATTGTGGAGAGTTCAAGAGCTCAAGCTCTCTGTGATTGAAAAGTGTTGAGAGTTAAAGCTCTGTAAAAGGTGAAACATCATTGTAAATTTCCAAGTTTGTATTTAGGACAAATAGTTCTTGTTATGTCTCTAAAAGATATATAAATTCATTGTGTTCATGTTGAATGCATGATTTATTTAGCTACACATTCTCTCCAGAATTACTTGAGTAAATGTTGTTTGCATTTACAAGTTAAGTGAAAGAAACATAGAATCCATAAGCATTTCACCTGGTAAAAGTTAGTTGTGTCTAGTTTTACTCCAAGTTTTAGTCTCTGAAAAGTATCTTTCATTTTATAAAGTCTTTAGACTAAGAAATCTCCTTTGTAAAAGTTCCACCAAAAGTGGCTAAGTCAAGTGAATTGATCAAAATCAAGTCCAAGAAAAGTGGTTGAAGTGGAGTAAGTGTTTGTCGAGGTAAAAGACGTTGGGTCGAAAGTCCAACCAAAAGTAGTCTCTTGAAAACTTGTGGGTCACACTAAGAAGTGGTCGAAGTATTTTGGTCAAGTCTAACTTGTATAAATTTGACTTGTCTAGTCGGAGTTAGACAAGTTCTACCGGAGGAGTAAAAAGAGGTCGAGTCTCCTAAGGCAGAGTTTTCGAAATTGGAAAAGTAAAAGAATAATTTTTTTCCTATTGCATGGTAACTCAAGCTAGCCATGAGCCTTCCACATCTCATTCCAAAGAAGAGGGAATTGCTCATAAGATCAAGATGATGTGATATAAATTCTTCTTTAAAGATGGACTAAGAGATAATGGAGTTTCTTTTGTGATCACAAAACCATTCACACACAAAAAATGTTGAAGCTCGAAATATAAAAATGCAATAGATACCTTTTGGATATTTACCATTTGGTATATATCAAAGAATTGCTCCATCTAAAATATCCATGTCATGGGGTCCTTTACCTCAAACTTCCTTTACCTCAAACTTCCTTATGTCAATCATGGGTAGTTAGATAGCCCTATTACTTTCATTATTAAAATCAGATCCTCTTATAATATGCTTATTAAGGGATGGTTGCCCATAATACAGAATTTCCGAGTCCTCATGATCCAAACAAATATTTGTATTCCCCATATTTTCGGATTCCTCATGATCTTGAGAAATAAAGGAAGTCCATGGACGCTTATATATCCCCATGATCCCGGCGAATAAAGGAAGTCCTTGCAGGTTTAAATTATTCCCTAGTATCCGCGCAAATAAAGGAAGTTCATACACGTTCCGATATTCTCCATAATCCGTATGCAGTTACTAAAGAATACTAATCCAGCAAGTCCTGAGAATCCATACGTATTTGCAATCTGTGAGGGGTTCAAAGAATTTCATGTTACCGAAACTTCGACCAGAAACTTCAAATGCGATCCTGTGCGTAAAAGAATTCGATCCTATACGAACAAATAATTTAATGTAACCGAATGTTTGAAAAAATTAAAAAACTTCAAATTCGATCCTCTACGTAAAAGATTTTAATGCGACCGAATTGAATTCACACGTATTGTCTAGATGGTTTTCAACTACAAGTTTGGAGTCCGGTCGTTCCTATATAACGGACTCTACGCCATTTTATTATCCACGCAAACTTGGCAGTCATAAGGAGCACACTCGTGATATGGTATTGTAAGTTGTATATATAGTTTTGGTGTTACAAATATTGAGGTTTTCTAATCTCTGAGTTGTATATATGGTTTTCGTGTTACAGTTATTCAGGCTTTCTAATCCATGAGTTGTTTACAATTATTGAGGCTTTTACTGATTTGATCATATATGGATATCTGTTTGATGCAGTTTAGCAAATTGTGTTTTAGCAGATTGACTTGAAGTGAAGGCGCTTCTATCAAACGTCGGGGCTTCGTTGGCAGAGAAGGCATCCAGTTTGAGTTTAGTCATACCAAGAATACAATGAGCCAAAATCGCAATCGTCAGCCTAACAATGGCTATCATATAGAGTACCTACCTGTAGGTAATCTAAATGGCTATCATATAGAGTACCTACCTGTAGGTTATCTAAATGCCAACAGCCTCCATGGTAACCCTTCGCGTAATCAGGGCAATCATCGGCCTAACAACGGCAATCATCAGCCTAACAATGGAAACCGTAATGTTCAATCGAAGCCACAGCCTAAACCTGGCAATTCTGTCAGTGCTCAATCGAAGCCACAATCTAAACCTAGCAATTCTTGCAGTTCTCAATCCAAGCCACAGCCTAAACCTAGCAACTCTGGCAGTCCTCAATCGCAGCTAAACCATGGCGATCCTCCGCCTAACCATGGCAACCCCAATGTTCAATCGAAGCCACAGCCTACCCGTGGCAACTCTGGCAGTCCTCAATCGAAGCCAGAGCCTAACACTGGCCATTCTGGCAGTCCTCAATCGCAGCCAGAGCCTAACACTGGCCATTCTGGCAGTCCTCAATCGCAGCCACAGTTAGAGGGACAGCCACAGCTTATCCCTGGCAACTCTGGCAGTCCTCAATCGAAGCCACAACCTAACACTGGAAAATCTGCAGGCGGTTCTCAATCGCAGACACAGTTAGAGGGACCGCCACCCCAAGAGACCAAGAGCCATCCTGACCAGGCTGACAAACTCGACCAGGTCAACAAACCCGAGCAGAGCTTCGCCTTCAAACCCAAGATAGACTACAACCCGACGACTGCCAATACCATTATGGATAAACTGAAAGGCGGTATCGACGAGACCATAGGCAAACCCAGCAACCAGACCAACAACCCCAAACAGTCGTTCGAGTTCAGTCCCGAGATCAAGTACCGCCCTGTGGCGGCCAACGTTATAGTAGGTAAAGACAAGTAGATCGGCTTATAAAATTATAAAATTTCTTTCTGTTGAGCGTAGCATTTGAACAAAGATGTGTAGCGACTTTCATTTGGTTTGCTTAATTACATTGATTTTACATCGCAGGCAAGCAGGAGAACGATTAAATGCAGTCGAAGATTCTATATTGTTCATTTTGCGACTGGCTGTCTGTTCGTATGGTGAACTACTTATGCTTTGTTTGGAGCTAAATCCTCTCCCTCTATATACACATGGCCCTGTCATGGATGGTCGCTGACTCGCTGCGAGTGATGTATAACGGCGAATTCTAAATACTGGACAGACTTTCCCTCGGGAGGGGAGCCTGTCCAGCATATAGGATGCTTCGATGTATAACTATGATTACTTAAAGTAATCGTTAAGTGTTATCAAGTTTTTAATGCTTTTGTTTTCAAAAGTTTAAAACTCATGAATATTTTTCAAAAACATCATAGAGATAAATTTGTATGGATCTTAAACCTATTTATAGATTCAATTTTCAGATAATTATCTCAATTTCTTTTACATATTTATAATAAAAATAAATTTTAATTTTAATTTTATCAATTGACATTAATTTTTTAATTTTTTTTAATTTCTGAATCAATAAGAGTTAGGTGTTCTATAGCTGAGTATTGGAGAGATGTTATAACTTAAGATAACTTTACAGAAAATATTTTGGACTATAATATTTTTTTTTAAATTTACCTTAAAAAACTCTACTTATTTGAATGGTTGATAAATACAAGTTTAAGATAAATATATGCTAGTTGGTATAAATGTAGTGTTACCTTATCTACATGACAAAGTCTGTTCCATAGTGTGTTGTAGAATACCTCACTCCTTTCCTAAGTGAATATATTTGTAAACTAAATCAAATAAATATATATGTGAAAGCAAACTTTTGTGATAACTTAATGACAATGTACATAGTTTTGATTTAATATATCTTATCAATTTTGTAAAATGTTTTTCTTAGGACATGTTTCAAAATCTAAGTTTGGAAAGTCAATGTAGCAAACTTTTCAGATTGAGATATGTACACATGTACCATTCTCTTACCATAAAAGATATGTACACATGTATCATTAGCTTACCATAAATGAATACTCAGTCGCTACGACAAGTCGCAATAGAGATTATTGAGTTACCAACCTATGAGGAACTTCCTCATTTACGTGAATTTTTGGTTGATTTTGAAGATAAAGTATCACAACCACGGAGATTGTTGGTATTGGATGAAGCATTGAAGGCTACTCTAGTACGATAGTGGGAAACACACAAAAAGTTGATTGATGGGTGGTCGTTATGTCACATGTTGATGGAAGTTCGCTTGAGCGGAACAAAAAAGTACGACAAGTATGATAGTTGTAATGATCCTAATGATCATTTGATTGTGTGTCAGTCCATGTGGTTATCACAATCAAAGAATGAGTGGGTACATGCTTTCGTACACACATTAGATGAAATGTTGCGACAGTGGTATATACTAGCTGAGCTTAGAAGAGAGATAACAACATGGGAAGAGTTGTCAATCTCTTTCAATCACACCTTCAATTTCGCGGATGCTAAACCCGTGATCCATAATGCGCTATAGTGTATTTGTGATGTTGTTTTGAAGGTAGTTCCAGTCACATGTTCTGTGGACCCGCATGAATCACCAATGATGCAGTCAATGATGGAGTGCTACAATGTTACAGAAGGGCATGAGGATGAAGATGACCCAAGAAATGTCAATATTCCAGAATACGAAGGAAGTCGGGATATCACGGCATTAGAAATACCGACAAACAAAGTTCAGTATCCATTGAAGATTCAAAAGGTTAACATTGCGACAGAGGCCCAAACCAAAGTTCACAAATATTGGAGACTATTGGGATGAAGAAACCATGGTGAAGATCATTGATTTAGTGCATGAGTTTCAAGAATTATTTTTGATGAAGTTTTATGAAATGAAGGGGATATTAGGAGATTTAGGAGAAATGAAAATCGTGTTGAAGCCTGACGTGAAACCTGTGAAGCAGTGGTCATATCACTTGAAGCTGTGGTACAAGGAGAGAGTAAAGGATGAGCTCAACAGAATGTTGGATGCTGGCATTATTGAACCAATTGAAGAATCAGAGTGGATAGGTCCTATGGTGGTGCAAGATAAGAAGACAAGCAAGGTTTGAATCGGTGTTGACATTAGGAAGTTAAATGATGGGTGCCTTCATGATCCACTTCCGACATCATTCACTAATGAAGTATTGGAAGGAGTAGGCGGTCAAGAAGTCTATTTATTCACAGATGGATTTTCTGACTATCATCATGTCAAGCTCACAAAAGAGGATCGACATAAGACCATGTTTGTGAATGAATGGGGATTCTATCAGTACACAGTGATGCAATTCGGACTAAGGAATGCGCCTGTGATATTCTCTAGGATTGTAGTTGATGCGTTCAAGGATTTTATACATAAGTTTTTGGTGGTATACATGGATGATTGGATGGTTAATGGAATGGTAAAGGATCATCTCGCAAATCTATGACTGATGTTGGAACAGTGTCAACAACATCAGATTGTGCTGAATTCGAAGAAGTGCATATTTTGTGCACCTTTTGGGATGCTGTTGGGGAACATTTTCTGCAAGGAAGGTCTACTGGTCGATTTAGCCAAGATTGTCCGTAAACTTAACATACCATCACCTACAAATGTGAAGCAACTTAGAGCGACATTAGGCCATATGGGACATTATCACAAACTCATCAAAGGATATGTCACGATCACAACACCTATGGAGAAGTTTCTAAAGAAGGACGTGCAGTTTTAATGGAGTCACGAGTGTGAGGGAATTTTTGATACATTAAATATGAAGATGGCTACAACGCTGATATTTGTTTTTTTCAGATTGGATGAAGGAATTCCATTTTCATATTGATGCGTCATCAACTACGCTTAGAGTGGTGTTGGCACAACCAGGCGAAGGAGATATTGATCACCTGATTGCATTTTCCATTCAAAAGGCGTCATCTTTGGAGAATAATTATACAACAATAGAGAGAGAAGGGTTGGAAATGGTCTACACATTGCATAAGTTTCGACACTATCTGTTGGGACGTCATTTCAAAATGTTCACTAATCACTCTGCATTGAAATAACTGGTGAATAAGCCTGTGTTGGGCAGGAAGATATGTTGTTGGATACTCCTCTTCCAAGAATTCGATTTCGAGATAATTGTGAAACCAAGTTGCTTGAATGCAGGACCTGACCATTTGTCACGAATGGGAACAGGTGAAGAACCGATGAACATTAAATATGGGTTACCTAATGCGCAACTATTTAGGGTTGGAATGGTTGACAATTACTATGAGCAAATAGTTCAGCTTTTGGAAATAGGACAAGCACCAGAGGGATTCACTACAAATCAGAAGAAGTATTTGGCTGTTTGAGCTGCGGTTTTGTAGTTGATCACAAGAGAAATCTATAAGATGGGACATGACAAGATTTTATGGTGATGTGTCATACCGCATGAACAGGAAAGGGTCTTGGTAGAACCACATGCGGGAGTTTCTAGCAACACTACGCAGGTCACGCTACTGCAAGGAAGGTACTCTGTGCAAGAATTTGGTGGCCAACTCTTAACAGTGATGCGCCAGACTATGCACAGACTTGCGACATTTGTCAAAGAACTAGGAAGCCATCTTGGTGGGATGAGATGCCATTAGTACGTCAAGTGACACTGCATCCATTTGATAAATGGACAGTGGATTTCATGGGACCAATCAACCCACTAGGAAAGAGAACCAGTGCATGATATATCATCACACCGATGAACTATTTGACAAGGTGGGAAGAAGCTACACCAGTTGCATATTGCATCGCTGCAACAACAATAAGGTTTTTGTTTGACAATGGTGTCACTTGTTTTGGTTGTCCGAAGATCTTGATGAACGATCAACGAGGTCACTTCATCAATCATACCATCAATGAGCTAATACAGGAATTCAAGATATAGCACAAGAAGAGTACCCTTTATCATCAGAAAGAAAATGGGATAATTGAGGCCTTCAATAAGGTGTTCGAGCATGCACTCACAAATATCTGCAACGCAAACAACGATGACTAGGATTTGAAGATTCGAGTAGTATTATGGGAGTATCGCACTACATGTAAGAGGTTGACAGGAAAGACACCATTTAAGTTGGTGTTTGGGAAGGAGGCAGTCATGCCAATGGAATACATTGTTCCAATTTTGTGCACTGCGACAATAACATAGATGGATGGCAAAGGAGAATTGGAAGAATTCCTAGCTCAGTTGGTGCAACTAGAGGAAGACAAATTTGTTGCAGGATTTCATCAGTGCGTTGAGAAGGAACAACAGAAAGCATGGCATAATCGAAAAATCAAGAAAAAACACTTTCAGCAAGGAGACTTGGTGCTGCTATATGATAGTAATTTTGTGAAACATACATGTAAGTTGCAAATGCATGGCTAGGTCCTTATGTTATCGATTTCATTACTGAGGGAGGTGCAGTACAGTTAAAAAAATTAGATGGTGCGATACTACCTAAGTTGGTGAATGGTAGTATGATGATTCCTTACATGACGGTCATGGTGCTACGTGATGCTTGAAGCATTGTGTAGTAGAAAAAAATTGCATGAGATGGTAGTTAGGCGGTTGGCGCACTAGGAGAAAGCGGTAGCACAAGAATATGGGTCAATTTTGCACTTAGGGAGAAATGTTGCAACGTATGTAGGGACACGATAGAGTCAAATTGGGAAATAAATGCAACAGTTAAACTAATTATCCAGTGCAATTGTTGGATGAGACACACATTAATGGAGGATCTGACCGTTAGATCGGGAGGATAGACGATGGATTCAGATGATGAATGGAAGATCTAGTAGAAATGATTGAGAAATATTTCACACAATTGATCCGATGCTATAAAAATCAATGAGCCATGGATTGAAATTACCATTGCATAAATTGAGTTTCAAGGTTGAGATTGTGACGTTGAGTTGTGTGAGATTTATTTGCAGAGGATAGTAAGGTTGAAGGATAGTAAGGATAGTAAGGATAGTAAGATTCACAGTCATGATTGAGTTGTGTTGAAGGATAGTAAAAATAGTATGATTTGGAGTGGTGATTGTAAGAACTCTACAAAGTTCCATAGTTTCATATGATATTTCAAGTGGAAGTGCCCAGGGGTCACTAGTCATTAGTGTCCCAATCGAAGAAGAAGTAGCAAGCATGACAATTGGAGCATCACCCATCACAAGGAAGAAGAGGGGGGTCAATCGACCCAAGTTTCCGACACAAAAGAAGAGAACCACAAGAAGTTCAACAAGAGCAGATACAAAGGTAGCTGAGGCCTCCATGATGAGGGAAGGGGTGACTACAAAAACCTCATGCCAAGGATTCAAAGCCCACGAAGAACCAAAAATATCCTATCAATATTGTCGGGATTTCGAAATGCATGAAATGCAGATTTGATATCGCGCCTTGATCGGTTAGAATGAAGTATGAGGACCATGATCTGCTGGAATTCAAAAACTATATTGCAGACCCATTTGAGAAGAGGACAAGATAAGAAAAGGATAACACAGTGTGAACCCCATAGCACTAGGCATTGGGTTTGGGAAAATTGGGGCTTTTAGTCCTGATTCACATGCCCCATTTTGGTTGAATGAAGGATAAAAATGCATGTGCCAATCAATTATTGGCATACTTCCATGGAGGATACCTATGGCTAGACAGGTTGGTTCCAGTCACTGTAGATTTGATTTCACAGATTATGGGGTTTCCCAAGAAGGGTCCCAACCCATCATATTACTTCCATGGAAAAGACAACGATAAGAGTGTGGCCGCTAAACTCAAGAAGAAGTATGACTTCGATCACGATGAACATTCATATGTTCTGGATAGAATCAATGAGTAGGGTGTCTGTATTGCAGCTGGGATTCTTGCCAATAAGGTAGTGTGGAACAACCAATCAAACCAATGCCCCTCAGGGGTGGTTGCATGTGCTGAGAAGTGCTCTACAAGTGTACAAATGAACTGGTCACTTTTTCTATTCAACCCATTAACAGAGGATACTATGATTGTGCAGAGGGAAAGCATTCCTTCACATATAGTTGGTTATTAATACTGATTGCATTAGTTGTATGGATGGAAACCAAGGACTACCAAGAACGCATGTTGCAGTTGCCCAAGTATGCAAGGGGGAGAGGTACCAGAACCTATGGCACCCAAGTCAAGAAGAAAAGATGAATGATTGCGCCATACAGTTTTGGTTGTATTCATATGCATTGCAATTTGCAGCTGTGAAGGTTTGATGACTCATAGAGGAATTAGTGGTGAAGTATAAATGAGTCATAAGATTCACTATTGGTCTACATGCTATACTTTTGTAAGCACGGTGCGAACCAGAACAAAAATGGTTAGAAACACAATACAATCTAACAGAAGTGGAGTTGGACACCATGGTGGCCGAGTGGCTGACAGACTAAAAAGTGTTGATGAGTCCAGAAGAGGTATCCGATGATGAGGTAGTTGCTCCAATGGATGTGCCCATAGATATGACACTGATGAAGGAAAATGATCGAGAGTCGAAGGAGGAATCGTCGAGGACCCCAACAGATTCAGATGTAAAAAGGTGATATGAGGAAACACACACAAAGAAGAGGCAAGAGAACGGAGAAATCATCAGCATGGTGCCAATGGAAGATGTGCAAGTAGACCACATTGTGGTGACAATTACAAAGGTGATGAACACCAGGGAATCACATTGAAGTAACAATTGACCGAGGGATTTACATAGGTAAAGAATCAAATTAATTCTTTAATCAACATAGTTTTAGAAAGAGTACCAGAAGAAAATATGGAGTAGAGGGTGGTTGATATTAGTACAGGGAGGTGAGCCAAAATTATGCCCATTCTGCTAGGGGAAGTCGAGAAGAAAAGCAAGGATGTTGATGCATCCTTGCGCTAGGTCAAAACCATTGTGGACATCAAGGGGTTATTGACAGACACATTGGTAATATTGCAGAAGCTGGCTGCACAAGAGTTGGTTGATAGAGAGAATATCATCGACAACCACCTGTTGAAGTCACAGGAGAACGAAGCAGAAACGAAGAAGGTGGTTGAAGAGTTGAAGAAGGAGCAAGATAGGTTGATGGTAGAAAAGGCACAACTATGGGATGACAGAGCACGATTAGAAAAGGAGGTATTTGTCACATGTCAGAAAGTTATGGAGATATTAGAAGACATGGATGCAGAAATAAAAGCACAGAAGCTTGGTAAAGTGATCACAACATTCAAGCATGACATTGAAGAATTGAATGCACTGGTGAAGCCAGACACACCGCTGGATAAGGCTGCAGAGTGTAAGAGCACTATTGAAGACTTCACAACGTAGCTGGAAGTGATGGAGAAAGATGAAAAATAGGTTACAGATGTGACTACACAATTTTGGGAAAGCATAGTCCAAGATGAGAAATTGGAGCAGCTTAATATATAACTAAGGGAAGGAGAGGGACAACTGGCTACATTGCAAACATCTCTTAGAGCGATGGCTCCAGTAGTATAGGTAACCAAAGAGGAAGAGCTGAAGGAGTTGCAACAGTGATTCATGAAGGAAAGAGGGCGTCAAGAGACACACACAATGCAACTCAAAGAATTTTAGGACATTGGCGAGAAGCTATTAATGAAAGCAGTTACTGCATTACAAGAAGTTTAGGATGGCCGAAGAGATGCCAATGAAAATATTGTTGAGCATTCACTAAAGTGGGAAGTTACAAAGTGCATGGAAATCAACTATAAGGTAAAGGAGAAGGTAAAAGAAGTCAGCCAACAGTATGAGGACTTCAAGGTTAAGATCGTTGGCTACACTATTTCCAACTGACGTGGCTCAAGGGAAAGCCACAAGATTATGTTGGGGGCCTATTGGCAGGAAGTTTTGAGGATAATTAGTCATGAAAAACTGAGGATTACATAACCGAGGATTATATACAAGGTCAAAGTTGGTGCGCAAGGAGGAAGATGGCATGCAAGGTAGATTGGTTATATTTTGTATATTTTGGTCATTATTTTGTAGTTTTTGGTCTAATTAGTTAGGAAGTTGTTATACATGGACCATGATGTAAAGGAGCAATCCTATTACTAGATCTAGGAGTTGTAATATTGAATCATCATCCTTTTTTTTACTTGAATATCAGATCGGTTCAATCAATTTATCTGTGGATACGAGATATGAATTGTGGAACTATTTTGAGAACCCATGTTTTGATGCAAAGTAATATGAAATGATAAAAATTTGATGGAAACACTGTGCCTTTTACCTCTTTTTGTTTTCTTGTTTTCCTATTATGTGATGTGAATGAATGCATGTTGTAGTGTGATGTTTCTTTCTGAATGATGCGATGCTCTTATGTTCTAAATCATGTCATGATGATCGATCTATTTTATATTGTTGTGATTTGAATGTATTAATACGATTTGATGATTAATGGTATGGATCTGTGATACTAAACCAATGCTTGAATCTATGAAGTAATGCTATGGTAGTGAACAATAAATGCACAAACATGGTTCCTATAGTTCTCCCTTGAAAATATCAGGTGAGACCTCATTCTATTCGTAGGTGTTGCTCGATAGGGTTAAACTTGTCTTGGACGGTGCTCAGGGAGATCATTGAGGTAAGGGTGTTGACAGAGAGTGAACCCATGCTGACAAATCTGTGTCAACACTCTTTCCTATCTCTGATGAAGTCAATTCTAGTTACAATATTGACCAAGACGATTTATTTTCCAACTCTAATTCAAACATTGTTATGGATGAAGAAGAAGAAGAAACGGGGGATCTCTTTACATTTCCCATTAGTGTTCACCAAGAGTATTCTCGAATGAAAAAAAAAAAAATCTATTCTCCTGAAATTTCTTGAATTGAACTATGAAGACCATCATACTTTTTTGTTCTAATTTGATGTAATATGTAGATTCTTTGGTTACACCATAGATGCTCGAAAACTAAGACTCTTTTCTTCAACTCTAAAAGAGTTAGCACTTTGATGGTTCAAAAAATTACAAGGAAATAAAATTTTCACATGTGATCAAATGAAATAGACCTTCTTAGAGAAATATAGGAGCTGCTACAAGGCCAAAGATACAAGAAAAAATATTTGTAGGATGCAATGGGAAGAGAAAGAATCCTTGGACGATTATGCACAATAATTTCAATTCATTTACAAAAGAGCCATTAATTGGACACTAGACGAAGTATCTTTGAAATTGGTTTAGGTGTGTGTTCTTATTTTCCTTCCTCTTTTGGGCTGCTGGCCCATTTACAATAAAAAAATTTCTTAGATTTATTGGTTGAATGAGTAGGATGTCCATGTGGGCTTCCTCCCACCATGTTCCAAAGTAAAGCTTCATTGATTGTTTTCTGCTCTTTTCTTTCATACATATTATCATCCTTGAAGCTTTGTAAGTCTTCTTGTAGACTCTGTATGGTTTTCATTATATCATAATTTAATTCAACCACCAGTTCTCCTTCTCGTGTGGGGGTATTCAGATTAGGTTGTCGGTTATTGTATTCTTCTGTATTCGTGATCGGAACTATTAAGTAATTCTGCAATTTAAAATATTTAGTAACAAAAAAAAAATTGTTAGTTAACAAAAATTCATAATACAATTTTGAAATGTTTTGGTAACACCCATTAGGTCTCCTAGTGTTTGAATCTGCGATTTGATACCACTTGTAATGTCCCTAAAATTCATAAAATAAAATAAAAAAATTCGTAGGCTAACAAAATACTAATTCAAGGACATCGTTAAACTTCTATGGAAAAAAACTTGATTGTATACTGAACCTAAGATTCGTAAGTTGCTTTCCCTCTATGTTTTTTCTTGTCTGATGATGATGTTTTACATGATGTTGTTCTATTACGTTGACATGTTTGTACGTTTACTTTTCTTGTCTATTAGTCGTGGACAATTGTTAGCACTTATATTATGTTATGTTTTACGTTTACTTTACATGTCTTTAAATTCATTTATGGTTTTATTTAATAAGAGGATGGCTTACCTCTATATGTCAAGTGGTGGAGTGGCGGGGTTCTATCCCTTGTGGGACCACTTGGAAAAGTAAGGATTTCTATTACTAAGGGGATTACTTAGTTTGTCATGAACTAATGCAGGTTCCTATTTTCTTTTGTAGGCTAATTTGTCGGTGAACTCTTTCCTATGATCGTAGTCACAAAATGTCTTATATATTCAGTAGGATATATATACACTACACTATTCCCATGCATAACTGAGTGAAAATAGGACTAAATTCCTAATACTAAACTATACCTAAATCCTATGGTAATAAAGGATTATGAGATTTTATGTATGTATGTCTATAAAATATTTGTATTAACTGTATGCTAAAGTTTCCAAACCTTAGATACATTATAATATATGCTTTGAACTATACGGTATAAATGGTTTTATGTTTATGACGTAAGAACATGGCTTCATAAATTTGTAATAGCATGAAGTTGGAGTGTTTAAGATTTATGCAAATGGGTTTGGTAGACAAAGGTGCATATGACGTGAACCAAACTATAACACTATGGGTTTTGATCTATGTGATTGTGGTGGACAAGGTGATGAATTTATTGCACCTTGGGAAGCACAAGAAGAATGCCAGAAGTGATGTGTATGGGTTGGATGTAGTTCATTTGGTTATTTTCCTTATGGTGGTGGTGAGGGTGGTCTCGTGCTCCTCGTGTAAGATGCGCTTCTCATTGTTGATGTATTTGTAACTTCATAATGTATTCACTTATATATTTTATATATTGTATTTCATTATACCCTGATGTTCCTATTGGGAGAGTCATTAATATAATTAAGTCATGTAAACTCAATGAGGTTAACCTTCTGTTGTAATTCAGGGAAATAGTCCCCACAATTGAGTTAAGGTTAACCCTCGTTGATTGAAGGGGAAAAGTCCCCACAGTTGTGGGGCATTAGGGTTATTGGACTCTCCTAGAGAAGTCGGCCCTGGTAAGTAATTGTCAAGTGAGGCCGAATTGTTGGAGTGGAAATCAAGTGAATGGAAGAATATAAATAGAAGTGAGGATATCCTCATTTCTACACACATATACACTCACCCAGTTGGGGTGCATGAGTGAGAGAGGAAGTGCTGACACAACTGAGAAAGATCAGCTGTTGGGAGATCATGTTTATGCTTTTGGGTTTTAATGCTACCATTCGTACTCATTCTATCTATGAGGAAGTTGCAGGGTTTTTCCTTTATGATTTCCCCGAGGATAAATATTTGTTTCTTGTCTCTTGTGATTGATTGTTGTGCATGTTATTCTCTCAGATAAGACCTAAGATCATATTATTTAAATGATAAAAATCCAACATGGTATCAGAGCTAACCTGAGAAGAAGACACTGTGCAGCTAGAGAAGCTAGGGATTCTTACTCTTTGGGTCTATCTCCACAATCCATTAGCAAAAGGAGGCTATAATAACTCTCCATTGAAGGGCACATCTTTCTGTCGAAGCAGAATTTGATTCCGGGCATTTTCAATTTTTGTTGCGGGAAATTAGGGATTTTTACAGAAGAAGAATTTTTGAGTGAGCCAAGAATAGGATTACTCTCCTCCTCAAAATCAAAATTTAGAGACCAAGGTCAAGATTTTTGGTTGGGTAAAACTCTGGGAAATTCAAACCCTAATTTGACCTCAAGCCTGAAAAACCCTAAAATTCTAAAAATGATAGTTTTGGTACATTCTCTATATATCGAGATTGAATAAGTCCCAGGGGACGAAATTTTCATAGGCCAAAGACAAAATCCTAATGTATCCTGTGTAAAAACGTTAGCCTCAGACTCAATGTATTCTGGGAGATATTATTCCTCCAAATTAGGGTTCCAGCCTCTTCTAGGATTGATCCCTAAACAAGACACCTAGGGTGAATTGCTATATCTTGAGCTACGAAGGTCCAAAATCAATTTAGAAAGATTTTCCTGATAGGGAACGAACTGTAATTTTGTGGTAAAAGTTTTAGACCCTGACAATGAAAGATGGACAGAAGGCATTCTGTGACAAGTTCGCTATGTTGAACAGTATTGAATTAAGTCACTGTGGGAAAACTATAATAAGTCCCAATTAGTGAAAGGAATTGTATAAAAATTGTGGTTTTGGGAAGAGGACAGATGAGGATACCTGAGTACAAAATTTCAGACACAGAGGAGAATTAATTTCAGAGATACTGCAAAAATAGTATTAGGCATGTCTAGAGAAGAAATTGGAAAACTAGGGCTTCCCGTTCTGGGAGTTTCCCTCCATTGTTTTCAGACAAGGAGTACATTGGATAGATCACCTAGAAGAGGTTTATCTTTCTATCCAATCAGATGTTTGAAATTCCAAGTTTTGAAAACTAGGGTTTCTCTGACAAACCCTAGATCAACCAGCTCCAGGACCAAGACAGACACCTCAAATCGGTAAGATCTAATCTTTTGTATTTCTATTTGAGGTTCTCAGTTAAAACGTCTCATCACACTAGCTTGATGTCAAGATTGGTGAATATGAAAAATTCCAAGCATGGAAGTATAGGATCTCAGTGGTTCATGAAGAAAATGAATTAGACACCTACATCAGTAAATAGGTTCCAGTTCTAGAGGGAGATGAGGCTAAAGCCATACATAAGAAGAAATTGGTCAAGGCCAAGAGGATCACCTTATACCACATGTGTTTTCCCTAAATAAACCTAAAGAGATGTTTGATTCCTTGAACAAGGTATTTTGAATAGAATAATATAAATCAAAAGAAGTATAGGAACTCTGTGACCCTTGAAGAAATTGACTTGGATTAGTATTTCAATAAGAAAGGTCTAGGAGCCAGAGGGAGATGACTCCAAGGCTAGATCCAAGAGAATCATTGCAGATTCTATTAAATATCATCTCATCCCTCATGTGTCATCCCTGAAGACACCAAAAGGAAGTGTTTGATGCTATGATGAAGTAGTTGAAGAAGAATAAGATATTATTATAAGCACCTTGAATGGCCTCCCAAGATCATGGGATTCATTCATTAGAGGAATGTGTACCAGAAGGAAGTGATTACTTTCAGTAGACTCTGGGAAGAGTGCACACAAGAAGAAGCTTGGCTCATAATAAGAGAAAGAGAAGATGGGAACAAATGAAGATCAAGCTCTCATGATCCAAATAAGATACCTCAGGCAACAAGGAATACAAAGGACTCAAATCTTGAAGAACCTCTTATCCATATTAGCATTTGGATAAGAAATGATGTTATTATGAATGAAGAAGATTATGAAGCTGAAGGCTCAAGAAAGAGTCTACCCATGAAACAAATAATGATAAGTATTCAATTTTCATTTCATGATATTGTTTTGTTATGCATTTGTTTATATTTAGTTGATGTATTATGCATGATAGAATGTTTGCATTAATGAAAATATACTACTAATATGCATGTGATGGGTAATTAGCTCATGGTGCTATACAACTCTCCATTGCTACATATATAGAATGAAACCTCTTTGTTGACATATTGGATTAGTGCACAATCTCAATGATGTTATGGTAGAGATAGAAGGCATCTGGAAAGTTTCCATGAATGTTGTATTGGATAAATTAGTTGCATGATTATATATTTATGCATAAGAACTTGCCATTATGAATATTCCTTATGAAATGTTTCTAACCATACAACTAATGCATTTGACTTGTACGAAAAATCGCATACAATCACTTACAAGAAAACAAGGACGAGACTTGTTCCAAAGAACAAGTGACAACAATTCAAGAAATAATACAAAATGAAGAATAATATGACGATACTTTCAAAGAAAGAAAGAGGCCTTAGACACACTTTAGTTATGTGACACTGTTGAGTGACATCATTGATGGAGATTCTTCCAGCTTTGAAGAAGTAGCCAAGAAGGAAGGGAATGAGAGTAGTAGTTCAAGAATACTAATGTATAGGATGCGGTATCGATACCAAAAAAGGGAAGTCTGTATTGTCTTCCATATGGATCTGCAAGATCTAGCATGCAGTAGGATACAAGGCAAGATTCGTAGCACAAGGATTCTCATGGAAATAAGGCATAGACTATGAAGATAGATTTGTAGCCACTAGAAGTTAAGACACGTGAAAGGAAGACTCATGTGTGCAAATTAAAGAAGGCCTTGTATGAGCTTAGAAGAAACCCATGGGATAAAATATACATGTGGAGCTTGAAAGATCACCTAGAGTGATGAAGCTCTTAACCTTTGCTACAAGGTTGAAGATGAAATCCTATAGAGGATGAGAAGCTCATTGATGGGCATGAGAAGAAATTTTGAAAAGGTTCAAGATAGGGGATCTTGGTATCCAATGATCCTAGATGGATACATAGATAATTAGTAGCAAAGGAAGCTACTTGTCACTCGAGTACATAATGTTTCAATGCATAGAGTACGAAAGGAAGAGGGAGAATGATGCTCCACTTCAGAGGGAGTGACTACATAAGATCCTTAGGTTTGACATGATACGATAGGATGGAAAACTTACTGATGACTCTAGGATTTACTGAGAGTAAAGTGGATTCCAATATTTACTTCAAGGTTGAAGCCGAAAGACTAGTGATGATCCTGTTATATGTCGATGACTTGTTTCTAATAGAAAAGAGGAACTCATTAAAGTTGCAAGAAGGAGACTTGCTGTCGAGTTCGAGATGAAGGACTTGGATATGATGCACTACTTTCTAGGAATGGAGGTGTGGAACAATGTAGATGGAATCTCCCTAGGACAAGGGAAGTATGCCATGGATACCCTAAAAAGGTTCGATATGATGGACTGCAAGTCCATGATCACACCTCTGGTATCAAACATAAAGCTATTGAGTGATGCTTCATCAGATATGGTTGATGCCATGATGTATCATTAGATGATTTGTTCCTTGATGTACCTAATGAACATGAGACCAGATATTTGCTTTGTTGTGAACAAATTGAGACATGTTCACATGATTACTGCAAAGCATTTTTTGAGGTACCTAAAGGGTAGAGTTGATTATGGGCTCAAGTATGAGGCAAATCAGAAGATTAACCTAGAGGGTTATGTGGATTCATATTGGGCAGGTAGTGCTATTGATAGGAAGAGCACTTTGGGGTTTTGCTTCAGTATGAGACCAGAGAGGAGTAGTGAAGCTCCAATATGTGATCTAGATTGAGATCTCTTGAAAGAGGGAGTTCTAGCATAGCCGGTGAGACAAGTTGTCTGAGCATAAAATCCTGGCAAAGCTTGTAGGTTGCTTAGATGTAAACAGTCCTGTAGGTTGTCCTAGGATATAATTGGTCCTGGAAAAGCTCACAGGTTATCCTTGGATGTAATCAACCTTGATGTGATTCTATGCTAGAAATGGTTAGAGTGAAGTTTAAGTACTTCACGAAGAAGCTTGGTGTTCTCCAGATTGAGGTTCCCTCCAAGGGGAAGTGATGAGTATGTGAGTCCTTCCAACATGGTGGTAGGCCAAGCCTCCCATGGTCAAATGTAAGCATTGAGCCCTTTTGACATGGTGGTATGATTGCTTCCTCCCATGGTTAGATGTAAGTGTTGTGCCCTTTTTGACATGGTGGTAGACGGGGCCTCCCATGGTCATATATAAGTGCAGTTTCCTACATCCAGTATGAAAAAGGACTGGCTCTATGGAAGTACATCCAGCATGAAAAAGGGTTGGCTCTGTAGTGTCCTACATCCAGTATGAAAAAGGACTGGCTGTATGAGACCCACATCCAATATGAAAAAGGATTGGATATGTGGAAGTACATCCAGCATGAAAAAGGGTTG
Source organism: Pseudotsuga menziesii (assembly GCA_001517045.1). Classification (NCBI taxonomy): domain Eukaryota; kingdom Viridiplantae; phylum Streptophyta; class Pinopsida; order Pinales; family Pinaceae; genus Pseudotsuga; species Pseudotsuga menziesii. The sequence continues at coordinate 557,922 of LPNX011153487.1, read as the reverse complement.
CCTCTATAGTGGCTTACATCTAGTATGAAAAAGGACCGCCTCTATAAAGACCCACATCCAGTCTAAAAAAGGATTGGCTCTATGGAAGTACATCCAGCATCAAAATGGGCTAGCTCTATAGTGGCCTATATCCATTATGAAAAAGAACTAGCTCTGTAGAGACCCACATCTAGTATGAAAAAGGACTGGCTCTGTGGAAGTACATCCAACATGAAAAAGGGTTGGCTCTGTAGTGGCCTACATCTAATAAGAAAAAAGGACTGGCTTTGTAGAGACCCACATCCACTATGAAAAAGGACTAGCTCTATGGAAGTACATCCAACATGAAAAAGGGCTGGCTCTATAGTGGCCTACATCTAGTATGAAAAAGGACTGGCTATGTAGAGACCCACATCCAGTATGAAAAACAACTGACTTCATGGAGGTGCATCCAATATGAAAAAGGACTGGATCTATAGATGCCTACATCCAGTATGAAAAAGGATTGGTTCTATAGAGAAATACCTACATGGAGGCTAGGCATACAACCATCATGAAAAAGCCTTGATCTAATTGTATCTTCAGAATGTATTCACTTGTATATCTTACGTATTGTACCCCGATGTTTATTCCAGGAAGTGTTTGTAATGTAATCGAGTCATTTCATGCCCCGATGTTCTGATCAAGAGTTTCTATAATGTGAACAAGTCGTGTCAAGTCATTGTGGGTAACCCTCCTATTGATCAAGGGTGAAAGTCCCCACAAGTTGTGGGGCACTAGGGTTATTAGACTCTCCTAGAGATGTTGACTCTAGTAAGTAATTTTTAAGTGAGACCAACATGTTGGAGTGGACATTAAGTGAAAAAAAGAATATAAATAGAGATTAAACCTCTCTATTTATCAAACACACACTCACTCATTGGGGCGCATGAGTGACAGAGAAGTTGTTGGGAGAGAGAGAGACTACTGCTGTCGAAAGATCATATTTATGTTTTTTGGGTTTTACTTTTGGTGTTGATTCTCTCTCTGAGGAAGCTGCGTGGTTTTCTCCTTTATGTTTTCCTCGAGGAAAATTCTTTCTGTCTCTTGTCTCTTGTGTTTATTGTTGTGCATGTTACTCTCTCAGTTAAAGATCCTAAGATCATAATGCTAGATTGAATGATAAAAATATAACATGGTATCAGAGCTAACCTGAGAAGAAGACATTGTGTAGCTGCAGAAGCTAGGGATTCTTACTTTTTGGGTCTCTCTCCAAAATCCATCAGCAAACATATGCTAGGATGACTCTCCATTGAAGGGCACATCTTTCTATCGAAGCAGAATTCAATTTCGAGCATTTTCAGTTTTTGTTGAGGGAAATTAGGGCTTCTTATAGAAGAGTAATTTTTGAGTGAGCTCAACATAGGATTTATATCCTCATAAAAATCAAAGTTTAGAGATCTAGGTCAACATTCTTTGTTGGGTGCATCTCTGGGAAATCCAAACCCTAATTTGACCCCCGGTTGGAAAAACCCTAAAATACTAAAATTGTTAAGTTTTGGAACATTCGCTATATATCAAGATTTGAGAAGTATCAAGATCTGAAACTTTCACATGCCGGCGATAGAATATGGATTTACACTGTATCAAAAATTCAGCTTCATATTCGCTATATTCTAGGAGATATGATCCCTCCAAGTTAGGATTCCATCCTCTCCCAGGATTCATCCCCAAACAGGACACCCAGGGAGCATTACTATATATCGGGATATGAAGGTCCAAATGAAATTTATGAAGATGTTCCAAAAATGAAATGGACTATACTACCCAAATGGTAAAACAGTGACACATGGTACTCCATACAACTTCACTATGTTAAACAGTCCTAAAATAGATCACCCTGGGAAAACGATCATAAGTCCAAATTGGGGAAACCAATCCTGATGAAACATGTATTTTTAAAACAGGGATAGGAGGATATACCTCAGGGATAATTTTTAGACATAGAGGAGCACTAATTTCTGAGATACCACAGAAACAGTATCAACCATTTCTGTAGAAGAAATTGGAAAACTAGGGCTTCCTATTCCGAGAGTTTCCATCCACTGTTTAAAAAAAATAAGTACATTGGATAGATCACCTTGAAGAGGTATATATTTCTATCCAATCAAATCTGAAAGATTCCAATTTTAGAGAATTAGGGTTGTTGGAATATATTAAACCCACTCACAACATAGGATAAAATAATTAATCATTATTTGATTAATTATTCACCCACTAGCTTAATTAGGTGGCACCTTAAAGTCAATGTATGCCATCTATATCCTAGGAATGAGTTATTTCTGATTCTGGGTTCATCTAGAATTGGTATGCAGGATCTTATAGCAGATTCTACTTTTTTCTGCTTTTTCTGCTTTTTTCTGCTTTTTCTGCTTTATCCTGCTTTTCTATGGATAAGATAAAAGCTAGTCAACTAGGAAACTGGGTGCTTTTATTTCCAACCCATCCTCCATTAGTTTTTCTCCATTTTCTAGGATTATCTTGTTACTTCCATCTCCTTGACAACTCACTCATGCTTTTTCCAACTCGTGAGGTCCTTGATAGATTTAGCAAGTGCTTTATCCACCTATGGGGGTTTGCTATATTTTGGTAAGTCAGCCTTTTTGAGCTTTATGAGTTGTTTCCATAAAATTCGACTTCCCCATGAGGGATGTACTATTTATGTACTCTATTATTCATAATTATTCAATGGAAGGATACACACCAATATTCATCTCTTCATTCATGTGATTCAGTCTCTTTTCTTCTCTCTTATTTTCCTGTGTATGCTTGTGAGAATTCTTAGTAGCAAGATCTATTTCCTGTGCTTCTTTTTAGCATCATTGCACATAGAATTGATCTATTATTTCTACATGGTATCAGATCTACAAGATTGATCAAGTTCTACAAAGTTGAGGAGCGCTTCCAGTCTCCTATCCCTCTTTGAAGAAGAGCTTGTCTAGCTTACAAGATTTTCTCCTAGTTTGTTTTGCAGGTTGCAGAGAGTATCTCTTAGAGCATATCAACAAATTCAATATGGATTCAAAATTTCCTCTACTATCTCCTTTCAACTATGCTAATTGGAAGCCAAAGATGAGTGCATACTTGAAGAGGCAATGTCTCTTTGATGTCTCCATTGGTGCATTGAGTGAACCTGAGTCTTATGAAGAGAAGATTGATTGGCTAAATAATTGTGATAGAGCTTATGGAATTATGTGTTTGGGAATGTCTCCAAATATATATCATCTCATAGATTCTGCTGGATATCCATATGAGCTTTGGAAAATTTTGGACAAAGCTTTTGGTTTGCAGGAAATCGAAGATGAAGCATGGAGCGAACCTAGCATCTCCTCTTGTTCTCTCTCTCAAGATTTCTTGGCCTCTACATTCTCTGATGAAGTTGATCATGATGAAGAAGTTTCTCATACAGTTCATGTTGCTGCTGCCCTCTTTCATTCGAATGCTTCCTCCTTCAATGAAGAAGCAAATATTGAAGAGCCATCTTTTTCTGTGTCTCTTGAAGGTGATTTTTCTTCTTGTGATACTATTGATGAAAAAGAAGTAACATATGGAGCTGCTGCTGATATTTATTATGATCCTATAAACCATTCATTGTTCTCTCAATCTCCTATCTTAGATTCTGAGATATATGTGCCAGATCCTTCACACCTATTGCTTACCTCTCTCATTGATGGTGCGCAACCCAGTGACTTCCAGGATGTTTGCTTAGCCACATCAAGCCTTATTTGTGTCATACCACTTACCATACTTGATCTCATGTGCTTTAGCATATCCTTTTTTGTTCTTGGCATCAATACTCATAGCCTTCTTGAATATTCTGAACATCTCATTCTGCCCATCCATCATTCAGATTTTTACACCTATCAGCTTTCCCCAGTTGCTCACAATTTTCCTAGTCTAGCCCTATATCCTCATGGAGCCATTGAAGACTTTGGCCTTGCTGTTCCATATGTTAATATTTCTGATATATCAGAGTTTTATCATCCTCATATCAGATCTATACAGGTGCTACATCAGATTGGAAGATTGACATGTGATTCACATCACAATTTTGCAGCTATTCAGGGAATTGGGTGTGAAATAAATTGTCTTATTTTTTGTACTCTTTGGAAAGGAGTATGCACAGATCTCTTTTCCATTTCAGATTATGTTTTCAGATCAGAGTTTGACAGCAGCAATAAGAATTCAGATAATTCTCCTACTTCATCAGATGATGAGATACAAGGAGTCTCTCCTCTTCCTTCTTGCAGGTTCTACACTCCAGCACATGATCATGGAGTTCATGATTTCTTCAGCAAGTCCTTCATCCAGAAGCAGTTCAGTCAGCTCATTAAAGTGAAGATGAAGATATGTTGAAGACATATTTCAAATTTTGTGCTTTGTCCTATCTTGAGGGAGGATTTTCCCCATGTGGTTTTGCCTCTTTCCTCACTTTTCTGGACATAATAATTGTAAAAGGGTGACCATAGCCTTGTTGCTGGGCCCTATATGCATCCATATGCATCCATATTTTTTGTCATACCATCATAAAGTCAGAATTATAGGGGGGTGTTGGAATATATTAAACCCACTCACAACTTAGGATAAAATAATTAATCATTATTTGATTAATTATTCACCCACTAGCTTAATTAGGTGGCACCTTAAAGTCAATGCATGCCATCTATATCCTAGGAATGAGTTATTTCTGATTCTGGGTTCATCTAGAATTAGTATGCAGGACCTTATAGCAGATTCTGCTTTTTTCTGCTTTTTTCTGCTTTTTTCTGTTTTTTCTGCTTTATCCTGCTTTTCTATGGATAAGATAAAAGCTAGTCAACTAGGAAACTGGGTGCTTTTGTTTCCAACCCATCCTCCATTAGTTTTTCTCCATTTTCTAGGATTAGCATGTTACTTCCATCTCCTTGACAACTCACTCATGCTTTTGCCAACTCGTGAGGTCCTTGATAGATTTAGCAAGTGCTTTATCCACCTATGGGGGTTTGCTATATTTTGGTAAGTCATCCTTTTTGAGCTTTATGAGTTGTTTCCATACAATTCGACTTCCCCATGAGGGATGTACTATTTATGTACTCTATTATTCATAATTATTCAATGGAAGGATACACACCAATATTCATCTCTTCATTCATGTGATTCAGTCTCTTTTCTTCTCTCTATTTTTCCTGTGTATGCTTGTGAGAATTCTTAGTAGCAAGATCTATTTCCTGTGCTTCTTTTTAGCATCATTGCACATAGCATTAATCTATTATTTCTACAAGGGTTTCTCTGACAAACCCTAGATCAGCCAGCTCCGGAACGAGGACGGACACCTCAAATCGTTAAGATCTAATCTTTTGCTATTTTCATTTGAGGTTTGCATTTCAAAGTGATCTATGACATTAACTTGATGATAAGATTGGAGAATTTGAAAAATTCCAAGCATGGAATTATATGATCTCTCTGAAGAAAATGAATTAGACACTTACATGAGTAGAGAGGTTCGAGTTCCAAAGGGAGATGAGGCTAAAAGCCTTACACCAGAAGAACTTGGTCAAGGCCAAGAACATCATTGTTGATTCAATCATGGGTCACCTTATACCACAAGTATCTTCAATAAATACACTGAAAGAGATGTTTGATTCTTTGACCAAGCTATTTGAAGGGAAGAGCATAAATCAAAATATTACTTTGAGAAACCAATTGAAGAATGTGAAGATCTAGAATGTAGAGACCATACAATCATACTTAACAAGGGTCTCTCAAATCAAAGAACAAATTGAATCGGTAAAAGCAGAAGTGAAGAATGCAGAAGTGGTGACAGCCACCTTGAATGGCCTCCCAGGATCATGGGATTCATTCATGCGAGGAATGTGTGCCAGAAAGAAGTGATTACTTTAAACAGACTCTGTGAATAAGAAGAAACTCGACTCATAATAAGAGAAGAGAATATGGGAGCAACTGAAGATCAAGCTCTCACCATTCAAAGAAGATCCCTCAAGCGATGAGGAATAGGAAAAAATCAACTCTTGAAGAACCTCTTATCCATCTTAGCATTTGGATAAGAAACAATGCTATTATGAATGAATAAGAAGATGAAGTTGAAGGCTCAAGAAGGAGTCTAGCCACAAAACAAATAAAGATAAGTATTCAATTGTCATTTCATGATATTGTTTTGTTATGCATTTGTTTATATTCAGTTTATGTATTATGCATGATAGAATGTTTGCATTAATGACAGTATACTACTAATATGCATGTGATGGGTAAGTAGCTCATGGTGCTATATAACTCTCCATTGCTACTTATCTAGAATGAAACCTATTTGCTGACATATTGGATTAGCGCACAATCTCAACGTTGTCCTGGTGGAGATGGAAGGAATCTAGAAACGTTTCTGTGAGATATGGATGAATGCTATATTGGATAAAATAATTGCATGATCATATATTTATGCATAATAATTTGCAATTATGAATATTCCTTATGAACTGTTTCTAACCATACAAATGCATTTGACTTGTAGGAAAGATCACATACATAATCACCTATAAGCAAAAAAGGATGAGTCTTGTTTCAAAGAACAAGTGACGACAGTTCCAGATGAAGAATAATATGATGGATGCAGCGACATGATTGATGCAGAACCTTCAAACCATGAAGAGCTAACCAAGAATAAAGGGAATACTAGTTCAAGAAGAATGATGTCTAGGATGCAGTATCGATACATGAAGGGAAGTTTGTAGTTCCATCATGCAGTAGATGGAAACATCGTGGGATATGTTAGAATAATCAACACATAGTTTACTACCATAGACATTAATTTAATTATTTTTGTCTTATTATCCTAGTTCATGTGTCCCACCTTGTGCAAGTTGTCTTTTGCCTATCCATAGTGGTCAAAGTTTCCTTATTTGACTCATGTAGCACATGGGAAACCTGAAGGAATCAATTCTACTTTATTCCTGGTCTCCTAGGCACCCTTCTACTTTTTCTGCTTTATTGCCTGCTTTTTCAGTGTTTTAAGGCAAATGGGAAAGCTAGACTAGGTGAGGTGAGCTATTTTTTTGTCCTCTTCATCCTCCACTCTTTTCTCCATGAAAAAGCATGTATGATCTGCCATTCCACCACTCTTTATCTTACCTAAGCCATTTTTCTAATTCATGAGCTCCATGACAGATTTGGGATCAGCTTTTTACACCTATGGGGGATTTGCTTAATTTTAGTAAGCCTGCTTTATGCTAGATTCAAATTTCTCCTCATGCATTCGAATCCCTGATGTATGTTATTTATTCAGCAACCTATTATGTTACAGGTTTGGATATTGTACACTGAGTTAATACAATTTAGTGTTCAGCTCCAATTTCAGTCTCTTTTGTGAGTGATTTTGCATGATCAATTGTTAATTGTTGTGAGTAAAATTAATCTATCACTGGGTTCAATTTCCACATGGTATCAGATCCATTGTAGATTGTGTTCTCTCCTTCAAAATTGTTTTGCTGGTTCGACATCAGTGACTGGGAGCCTTCTACTGACAGCCGGGACAGATTTTCTAAGCCATGGATCAATCACAGAAAACTATATTAAATCCCTTAAATTTATTTGAATGGAAAGTAGATATGGAGATACTATTGAGAGAGAAAGGCCTCTACAGGGTGACTATGGCAACAGAAGCAGAGCCCAATGCAGCTGTAGAGAAGATAAAATGGCACAACAGGAGGGATGAGGCCTATGGTCTCCTGTGTCTAAGTATTTCCAAAGACCTCCTTTTCCATCTTGATGGATTGACATCACTGAATGAAGTATGGGAGAAGATTTTTGATCTTTTTGGAAAGACATATGAGATGAGGGGACATCAAATAAAAAATGAGCTAATTTCTCTGAGTCCAAATAGCTTTGAATCCTTGCAGCTATATTTCTCCAAATTCAAAGCACTAGTTTTGCAACTGAAATAGTGTGGGATCGAAAAGAAAGATGATCAGCTCATTCTAGCCATCCTCTCGAAGCTAGGCCCTGACTATTCAGTGTTTGTTTTGAACTTCTATGCCACAAAACTGACAGCTCAAACCTGGAAGAAGCCTAGCCTTCCAGATTTCATGGAATCTCTCACACAAGAACAGGACAAGCTGGTGATGATGGGCACCATCAAACCATCCAAAGATCAAGATCTGATTGCTGGAGATTTGAGGGTGGATTCAAAAAGAAAAAAGAAAGCTAAAAAGATACCTGAGCAAAAGAGAGACAAGAAACAGTCTCCGGAGGAGCCACAAGGTTCCAAGATGAACTACCAGAAGAAGAAAAACAAAGGTGAAATGAACAAGTGCACATACTGCAATAAGGGAAATCACTATGAAAGATTTTGTATTAAAAATTAGATTGATATGCTGACCCAACTCCTTGAGAAGAATGGCATCTCCCTTCTAGAAAGCTCAAAGAAGAGAGAAGGAGGATCAAGTTCAGATGACAGAGAGAGAGTTCATGCATTGGTTGCTGGCACATCAAGCTCACCCAGTTTTATCATCGATTATGGAGCTTCAAGACACATGGTTTCGACCAAAGAGGCCTTTTCCTCACTTGATATGTTGAAAGGACCATCAATAGTACTGGGAGATTGCTCTCTCACTGAAAGTTTTGGCAAAGGAAGGATAGATCTTGATCATGGTCAGTTCAGCAATGTGTTGTATGTGCCTGGTCTCGCCTCCAACCTCTTATCAGTGTACCAGATGACTCACACTGGGTCTCTTGAGAATGTAATATTCTCCCCTGATGAAGTTAAGATCACAGAGATCTCAAGTGGTAGAGTCATTGCAAAAGGAGTTGCAAATCATGCTCAAAAGGTATACATGTTCTCACACTTCCTACCCTACTCAAAACCCTCTGCTCTTCTGATTCATGCTAATGAAGCAAGCAAACTTTGGCATGAAAGATTTGGCCACCTAAACTACAAATATATTTCTGATCTTAGTGAAAAAGAGATGGTCATAGGGTTTCCCAAGATAAAATTTTCCAAAGGAGTATGCCAAGGTTGTATCCTAGGAAAACACCAAGAGCACAAATTTGAGAGAGCTAGTCATGAGAGAACCTCTGCACCCCTCGAGCTGATTCACAGTGATGTTGCTGGCCCATTTCCTCATATTTCCATGAGTCAATCCAAATATGCATTGAATTTTATTGATGACGTTTCTAGGTATTGCTGGGTTTACTTCCTGAAACACAAGTCTGAAGTTTTTGGCCTCTTCAAAGTCTTTAAGGCTTTGGTTGAAAACCAGCATGGGAGGAAACTCAAGGTCCTCAGATCTGACAATGGTGGTGAGTATGTCAAGTCTAAGTTTATTAATTATTGTCATATGCAGGTATTCAGATGCAGCATTCTATCTCGTACACACCACAACAAAATGGTGTTGCTAAGAGGAAGAACATATCACTAAAGGAGATGGCAACATGCATGATGGAGGCCAAAACTTTGCCACCAAAGTACTGGGCCAAAGCTATCAACTATGCAGCCTATATTTAGAATAGGATGCCTCATAAACAACTTGATGGTATGACTCCCTTCGAAGCATGGGGTGGGCACAAGCCAGATGTGAGCCATTTCAGGATTTTTGGCTCAAAGGCTTGGGCTAGAATTCCAACAGAGAAGAGGAAGGCTTTGTAGCCCGAAATCCAATAGTTTCTTTTTGTTGGATACTATGAAGATTCAAAAGGGTACAATTTGATAAATTTTAGCACAAACAAAGCCTTCATTGAAAGGTGTGTTCAGTTTGAAGAAGAACCCCTTGAAGCAGTGGAAGTTGGTGAAGCCTCTTCACCACCTGAACCTCAAGAAGTAAGTAAAGAGTTTGTTGAACATGCTGATTCTGATTTGTCTGATGGAGATGAGTTTATTGCAGACCCTAACAGCCCTACAAGGCCAAAATGGGCAGCCAAGACACTACATGCAGCAGGAGAGCTAGTTGGGGATCCCAATGACCCAAGGAGGACTAGATCTCAATTTGAGAGTGGTCTGTGCATGAAGGATCCTATGTTTGCTGAAAATTTATATTTGATGGCGGAGTATGAACCTCAAACATATGAAGAAGTAGTAGGATATAGAATATGGAAAACAGCCATGAAGGAGGAGTCTAGCTCACTCCAGAAGAGAAACACATGGGAGCTAGTGGATCTTCCTCCAGGAAGAAAGTTAGTCCAGTGTAAGTGGGTCTATAAGACCAAATTTGCTGCTGATGGTTCACCACTGAAGTACAAGGCCAGATTGGTAGCCAAAGGCTACTCACAGGTTCATGGCATAGATTACAATGAGACCTTTTCCCCAGTGGCAAAGATGGATTCCATTAGGCTAGCTCTAGCCATTGCAACCTCAATGCAATGGGAGGTACATCATATGGATGTAAAATGTGCCTTCCTGAATGGAGATCTCACTGAGGAGATATATATGATCTCCATTGAGGATATATATATGCAGAAGCCTCAAGGTTTTGCTACTAACCCTTCTCTTGTGTGCAAGTTGAGAAAGTCATTGTTTGGGCCAAGATCGATAGCTTCTTGCTATCACTGAATTTTGTTCAGTGCAAATCAGATCCAAATGTCTATTTGAAGTTATTTAATGGTTCATTAATGATCATAGTGTTATATGTTGATGATATCCTCATTACAGGAAGCTCAAAGGCTGAGATTGCTTCCTTAAAGGGTGCTATGAACCAAGCCTTCTCCATGACAGATTTGGGGCTCTTAAGTCAATTTTTGGGGCTTGAGATTGCTCAAACCAAATCTGGAATCAAGGTGTACCAGTCCAAATATTCCTTGGAATTGCTGAACAAATTCAGAATGAAGGATTGCAAAGCAAGCAAAACTCCTTTCCTTTCAGGAGTGAAGCTGGAAGAAGCTGATTCTTCACCTATGGTAAACAATACACTGTATAGGCAATTGATTGGATGTTTATTGTATCTGACACATACTAGACCTGATATTTCTTATGCAGTAAGTGTGGCTTTTAGATACATGGATCAGCCTCATGAGATCCATTGGAAAGCAGCCAAAAGGATCCTTAACTTTGTTTAGGGAACAAGGACACATGGGATCTTTTACAAAGCAAAATCTGATCTTGATTTGATTGGATTTACTGACAGTGATTGGGAAGGTGATAGCACAGACAGAAAGTCCACATCAAGATATGTGTTCATTCTTGCAGAAGGGCCAATCAGCTGGTCAAGCAAGAAACAGAGTGCCATTGCACTCTCATCTATAGAAGCAGAGTACAGAGGAGTTGTTAATGCAACAACTCAATGTTTACAGTTGCAGGTTTTACTTGGAGAGTGTGAATTTGAATCAGAGTACTCAACTACCATCTAATATGATAACCAGAGTACCATTTGAATCTACAAAGATCCAGTTCAGAAGCAGAGAACTAGACACATTGAGATCCATATGCACTACATCAAAGAGCTTGTGCATGATGGCACCATTCACCTACTCTTCTGTTCATCTTCAGAACAAGTAGCTGATATCTTCACCAAATCATTTTGTGAGAATACCTTCAGCAATATCAAATCACTACTGGGGATTGCTGATCATGCTATGAAGCATGAGTGAAGACAATATTTCCAAATTTTGTTTTACAGTCCATGTTTAAGGGAGGATTTTACCAAGTTGGTTTTGCCTCTTTCCTTGTTTAAATGGACATGCAGTATGTAAAGGGTGACTAAGCCTTGTTGCTAGGCCCTATAATTTTCTGATATATTACTCATAATTCAGGCTTAAGGGGGGGTGTTAGAATAATCAACCCATAGTTTACTACCATAGACATTAATTTAATTATTTTTGTCTTATTAGCCTAGTTCATGTGTCCCACCTTGTGCAAGTTGTCTTTTTCCTATCCATAGTGGTCAAACTTGCCTTATTTGAATCATGTAGCGCATGGGAAACCTCAAGGAATTAATTCTACTTTATTCTTGGTCTCCTAGGTTCCCTTCAATTTTTTATGCTTTATTGCCTGCTTTTTCAGTGTTTTAAGGCAAATGGGAAAGCTAGACTAGGTGAGGTGAACTAGTTTTGTCCTCTTCATCCTCAAATATTTTCTCCATGCAAAAGAATGTATGAGATTCCATTCCACCACTCTTTATCTTTCCTAAGCCATTTTTCTAATTCATGAGCTCCATGACAGATTTGGGATCAACATTTTACACCTATGGGGGATTTGATTAATTTTAGTAAGCCTGCTTTATGCTAGATTCAAATTGCTCCTCATGCATTCAAATCCCTGATGTATGTTATTTATTCAGCAACCTATTATGTTACAATGTTGGCTATTGTACACTGAGTTAATACAGTTTAGTGTTCAGCTCCAATTTCAGTCTCTTTTGTGAGTGATTTTGCATGATCAAATTTTAATTGTTGTGAGTAAAATTAATCTATCACTGGGTTCAATTTCCATAGGATACAAGGCAAGATTCATAGCATGAGGCTTCTCACGAAAAGAAGGCATAGAATACGAAGAGACATTTGCAGCCAGTGGGAGTTGAGGCACATGATGGGCAGAATCATGTGTGCAAATGAAGGCTTTGTATTAGCTCAGAAGACACCCATGGGATAATACATACATGATGGGTTTGATGAAGATATTAACCTTTGATACAAGGTTGAAGATGAAATCCTATAAAGGATTACAAGATCACAGATGGGTGTGAGAAGAAATTTTTGAAAAACTTCAAGATAGAGGATCTTGGTATACAATGATCCTAGATGGATACATAGAATATTAGCAGCAGAGGAAGCTAGTTTTCACTATGGTATAGAATGTTTTAGTGCATAGATTATGAAAGATAGAAGGAGAATGATGCTTCACTTTAGAGGGAGTGATTGCAGAATATCCTAAGGTTTGGCATGGTACGACAGGATGGACATATTACTGATGAATCTAGGCTTTGCTGAGAGTAAAGCGGATTCCAACCTTTGCTTCAAGGTTCAAGGTGGAAGATTAGTGACGCTCTTGTTATGTATCGATGCACTATTTTCTAGGAATGGAGGTGTGGCAGAATATGGATGGAATGCTCCTCGGATAAGGGAAGTATGTAGTAGATATCCTGAAGAGGTTTAGGATGATGGACTCCAAGGCCATGACCACACCTATGGCATCAAAACTGAATCTATTGAGTGATGCTTCATCAGAAGCGGTTGATGCTACGATGTATCGTCAGATGATTGGGTCCTTGATGTACATGATGAAAACAAGACTAGATATTTTCTTTGCTATCAACACCTTGAGCCAGTTCCTCACGGATCCGAGACATGTTCACTTGATTGCTGCAAAGCATATTCTGAGGTACCTGAAGGGAACAGTTGATTATGGCCTCAAGTATGAGGTGAATCAGAAGATTAACCTGGGGGGTTATGTTGATTCAGATTGGGCAGTAGTGCCATCGATAGGAAGATCACTTCAGGATGTTGCTTTAGTATGGGATTAGGTGTCATATCTTGGTTTAGCAAGAAGCGATCCTGTGTGGCACTGAGTACAGTAGAAGCATAGTATGTCACAGCTTGTTTAGCTAGTTGTGAGGCAGTATGGTTGAGGAAGTTACTGTCTTATTTATTTGATCTCTAGTTATATGCTACTTGTATATATTGTGACAACCAGAGTTGTGTGAAGTTGTCGGAGAACCCAGTGTTCCATGACAAGTCAAAGCATATCGAGATCAAGTATCACTATATCAGGGATATGGTACAGAGAGGAGCAGTGAAGCTCTAGTATGTTGCGATGGACGAACATATAGCTGATGTATTGACGAATCCATTAGCCAAAGTGAATTTTGAGTACTTCAAGGAGAATCTTGGTGTTATCTAGACCAAGGTTCCCTCTAAGGGGAATTGATGAGTCTATGAGCCATTCTGACATGGTGAGAGGATTAGGTTCCTTCCATGGTCAAATATAAGGGCCGAGGAATTCTATCATGGTGAGAGGATTGGTTCCTTCCATGTTAGATATGATTGTTGATCCATTCTGATATGACTGTAGGATTGCTTGCTACATGATCAAATATAAAGGATATTGCCATTCTATGAATGGAGGTACCTAGTCAGTTACCAGGAATACTCAGTCTAGGACTGAGGGCCATTCTGGTATGAATATGGGATGTAGTCTCACATTATTTGATATAAGTGCTGGACCATTCTGATGTGATTGAGGGATATGTTCCCTCTTGATTAGATATAAGGTCTATTGCCATTCTCTAAAAGGGGGCACATGGTCAGTTACTAGGAACCCTTAGTCTGGGACAGAGAGCCTTTCTGATGAGTCAAGGTTAGATGTAAGGGCTGTTCCATTCTGACATGGTGAGAGGATTAAGTTCCTTCCATGGTCAGATGTAAGGGCTATGCCATTCTGACATGGTGAGAGTATTAAGTTACTTCCATGGTGAGATGTAAATCCTATGCCATTATGACATGGTGAGAGGATTAAGTTCCTTCCATGGTTAGATGTAAGGGCTAGGCCATTCTGACATGGTGAGAGGATTCAGTTCCTTCCATGGTCATATGTAAGGGCTGGGCCATTTTGACATGATGGTGGATGTGTTCCTCTCTTGGTCAGATGTGAGTGCTAGGCATGCCTTTCTGATCAGCCAAGGTCAGATGTAAGTGTTGGGCAGGCCATTCTGACTTAGGGTCAGATATAAGTGCTGAAGAAGACGTACATGGATGCTAGGCCTACAACCAACATGAAAAAGGGATGGCTCTGTAGAACTTCCCGTGACGAGAAGAATCATGAGATAGCACCAGTGATGATGACCCAATGGTGATCCAGATTGAGTGATGATTTAGATCCAGTGATGATGATCCATCAGTGATGATCTATATCGAGTGACGATCCATATCTAGTGATGTTGATCTAGTAGAGATGATCTAGATCGAGTGATGATCCAGATCCAGTGAGTTGATCTAGCAGAGATGACCCAGATCTAGTGATGATGATCCAGATCCAGATGAATATGACTTGAATATGACGAGAACTCAATGATGATCCAGATGATATAGAAAAGAATACTTGTGCTGACAAATTGTGTCGAGAGAATACCTTCCTAGTTAAGAGGGAGTGTTGATGTAAGTGTAACTTCGGAATGTATTCACTTGTATATCTTATGTATTGTACCCCGATGTTTATTCCGGGAAGTGTTTGTAATGTAATTGAGTCATGTCATGCCCTAATGTTTCGATCGGGAGTTTCTATAATGTGAACAAGGCATGTCAAGCATTGTCGGTAACCCTCCTATTGATCAAGGGTCAAAGTCCCCACAAGTTGTGGGGCACTAAGGTTATTAGACTCTCATAGATATGTCGTCTCTAGTAAGTAATTGTTAAGTGAGGCCGACATGTTGGAGTGGACATTAAGTGAACGAAAGAATATAAATAGAGAGTGAGCCTCTCTATTTGTCACACACACACTCACTCATTACGGTGCATGAGTGAGAGACAAGTTTTTGGGACAAGAGAGAGACTACGGCTATGGGATGATCATCTTTATGTTTTTGGGTTTTACTTTTGGTGTTGATTCTATCTCTGAGGAAGTTGAGGGGTTTTCTCCTTTATGGTTTCCCCGAGGAAAATTCATTGTGTCTATTGTCTCTTGTGTTTATTGTTGTGCATGTTATTCTCTTAGTTAAATATCCTAAGATCATAATGCTATATTGAATGATAAAAATATAACAAAAAGGGTTGGCTCTATATAACTTCCAGTGAGGAGAAGAATTGAGAGATAGCACCATTTGATCGAGATATCGAAAGTAGTGATGATGATGATGATCCAGTGATGATACGACTTTGATGATGATCCAGCTTTGATGGTGATCCAACTTTGATGATGATCCAATGATGATCCATCTTTGATAATGATCAAGTGATGATCCAGCTTTGATAATGATCAAGTGATGATCCAGCTTTGATAATGATTAAGTGATGATCCAGTGATGATCCAGCTTTGGTGATGATTGAGTGATGATCTAGCTTTGATGATGATCTGGAGAAGAAGACTTGTACTAATGAATTTTGTCAAGAGAATACATTTCTAGTTAAGAGGGAGTGTTGATGTATTTGTAACTTTCGAATGTATTCACTTGTATATTTTATATATTTTCTTTCATTATACCCCGATGTTTCTATCGGGAGAGTCACTGATATAATAAAGCCATGTAAAATCAATGAGGTTAACCCTCCATTGTAAGTCGGGGCAATAGTCCCCACAATTGAGTTGAGGTTAACCCTCCTTCTTGATCAAAGGGGAAAAGTCCCCAAAGTTGTGGGGCACTAGGGTTATTATACTCTCCTAGAGAAGTCAGCCTTGGTAAGTAATTGTCAAGTGAGGGCTCGACTTGTTGGAGTGGAAATCAAGTGAACGAAAGAATATAAATATAAGTGAGGCTATCCTCATTTATACACACATCTAAGCTCACTCAAGTGGGGTGCATGAGTGAGAGAGGAAGTGCTAGCACAAGTGAGAAAGATCAGCTGTCGGAGATCATCTTAATGTTTTTGGGTTTTACTGCTGCCATTGGTGCTCATTCTATCTCTGAGGAAGTTGCGAGGTTTTTCCTTTATGATTTCCTCGAGGATAAATCTTTGTGTCTATTGTCTCTTATGATGGATTTGTGTGCATGTTATTCTCTTAGATAATATCCTAAGATCCTATTGTTTAAATGATAAAAGCACAACACTCATGCCGCACTACCAGCAAGCTTCCACACTCTTGGAACATGTATGCAATAGTGTTGGTCTACACTTTGAATTGTTGGTTTGAGTTTTGGTTTTGAAATAATGCATACTTCTGATGGAAGTGTTTTGGTCTATGCAGGTGACAAGGCATGGATTCTCTGCATGGCTTGGGGTAGTGCCGTAGGTTGCATGCACAACCAATTTCTGGTTAAGCCCTAAATTTTGCAATGGAATTACCTTCTGTGTGTGTTTTTAGCAGAGCATTCAAGTTTGGTTGTGGTAAATACATTTTTGAGTTGTTTCACTATTTGGGGTTTGGCTATAAAGCTTGGCATTCGTATAAGATACCGTGTAGCCTTTGATGGCTCGACCATATGTAATTTTTGTATATGTATAGACTGTTAATAGCTTGGATTGGATTTGTGTATAAATTTATCGTTTTGAAATAGTATGTAGTTGGTTTTATTAAATGTTAATGTGAAACTTTGTTTGGTATCGACCTTGTGTTCCTTTATATAATGCGTTTCAAATTATTTTACAGTTCCATTGCTTGCAATGGCACCATGGATGGTTCAAATGTGTAAATTACGCTTACGGTAGCAGAGTCTGGTGAATAACATGGATGCATGAGTTTATTATTAATGTGGCTTGGTTTACTTTCCAGTCATAAGAATGAATCTTGGCTCGAATCTTAGCATGGATACGCAGCCCGAGTTTATTTATCAAAATGTATTTATGGTTTAAAATGTTGACTGTGAATATGCTATATAAGAAAAGAACGTAGCTCTGTTTCATCGTTGTTTATGCAGTTGGTTGTATTTAATAAATTCTTTTTCATCCAACCTGAGAGGCAAAACCCTTAATGTATGATTTCGTAGTGTTTTGTTTTGTTTTTTGGAGCCTACATGATTCTATCCTTGATTGGCGGATAAACAGATGAACTTGTGGTTTGATAATGTGAGTTCATGGTTTAGTTAATGGGATTTCACTAGTGCGATGTGTAGGGAATAACTCTCTCTTTATATTTTGATTATGTAGATGGTTTGTTTCAATTCCTTATTAGCGTTTGATTTGTAATTTATAAAATGAATATATAAAGGCCTGCAACCAATCCTAGACAAGATTCGATGGGTGGGCTGGGTTAATGATTTAATATGTAATTTATGAAATGAATATATAAAGGCCCACAACCAATCCTGGATAGGATTCAATGGTTGTCCTGGGTTAACAATTCTTAAAAATGTTTTAATGTTTCCATAACATGGTTTGGATATGATTTATTAAGCTTAATTGTAATTTTGTTTTGGGCTCTTGGCCTTCTTGTTTTGAGTGAATTCGATGCCCATATTTTCTTTTCATGGTATGGATTACAACGTTTATTTAAAGTGATGGTTGTTATAAGTACTAATGTTTATAAATAATTATGATATGGAAAACAAAAGCAATTTCACTGGAAATATGAAATCATTCTCGATTTGGTTTGATGGTTAAGAGATTGGATCTCGCATTTGTTGGCTTCTTTAAATTTGTAGTTATTAGTTGTTTTTTTATGTTTTGGAAAGGGTTTAAATTAATGAGTTCATAGATTTGATCTCTGGTCCATATAATTATAATTTATAAATGGTTTATTTAAATGTTTGATGTAGAGTTTAAATAATTTTTTACTTTTAATTTCTATTAGTGTTTACATTACCTAGATTCATAAAACCTATGGTTTCTAGAATGAAAATTAAATCATTCTAGAACTTGTTTAACTCAACTTTGAGAGAATTTAAACTATGAATTCCTATATAGGAAATAATGGTTGAGTTTAAGTTTAAGAAAATAAATCAACATGTAATAGAAAATATATCCCTAGAGTTTATATATAAAAAATTCAGACTAAGTTTCTATAAACAAAGGAAAACCTAGTTGAAGCATGCATTCAATGAGAAGATTTGTAATGAAGATTATAAACCCAACTTAGTAAAATATGTAAGAATTTAGAGAAGGTAAAAAACCTCATACTTGCAATTTGTAGTTTATTAATGGCTAGAACCTTGCACACTTAAACAAAAAGAATGAATAAGAACTTAGACAATATTGCTGACCTCGGATCTGTCAACCGAATAACTTGGAAATTACCACGTTCCACCCAACCATGACCTAGAACTGTTCCTAGTTTTAATCTGGATCCACTCGAGATGGTTCCAACATGCAAGTAGTTTAGAGCTCCTAAGGGTACGGCTTCGCCTATCTGGAAGATCATCTTTTGTACTAGATTTCTTTGCTTTTGGAAAATGTTCTGCAAAATTATTAGGAAAAATAATGATCAGATAAAATAGAATGGGGATCCCCAATCCTTTTTTTCGCTTGGGTCTTTATAGACAAAATTTAGGGAAATGGGTAGTTAAACTTCAGTTAGATCAAGAATCATTTATTTTCTTGAAATGATCTTTTAATTGATTTATGTCAATTTTAATAATTTATTATACTTTCACTTAGGAACTATTTTCCTACTTTGACTCTTTTAGGATTTAATATTTATTTAATTACTTTTAGTAAATAATAACATATAGATTCTTTATTAATTATTATAGTTATTATTATTCCTTTACATTTAATATAGGTACTTTCCCTTCTACTCATAACATATAAAACTATATATATACATATATCATTGTTAACATTTACTTTAGGTTGATTAGCATGATCCCAATCACACGGTACTTTCATTAGCTTATAATAAGTTCTTTTATTAAGGCCTTCAGGTAGGTTTTTTCAACTAAGTTAGGAAACTCTAAACCGCCTTGCATGTTGGATTAAGTCAGATATCGTGGTAGTTTTTTAGTGCTTGATGAGAAGTAGAAATTTGAAATTTCATTTAATATACTTAAAAATAAGTAAGATGAGGTTAGTGTTTATTAGAGTCATTTTCACTCAACACAATTAATTTTCAGTAACTCCTAGCGTTATCCAGTGCCCATAGTCAACTCTAAAACTGGGAGTTACACTTAGTGCAATTCCAAATCCTTTCTCTCAACACTAATGCTAGGATGTACTTGTATAATACACCTATGGATACAATGGCCAAGGATCCCATGTTCTAGATCTTATGCTCAACACAAACATCAAAACACTCATGTGCTCCAGACCTCGCACTCAACACAAACTTCAAGTCACTCATGTGCTCTAGAGCTGGCGCTCAACACAAACATCACGTCACTCATGTGCTCCAGAGCTCGCGCTCAACACAAAATATCATCAATCATGCTCTTCAAGGTCCACGCCCAACACATACAATCACATATATGCTAAATAAAAAATATGCATTGGCTTATGCCCAATATATATAATGAATCATTATACTCATGTGCAGTGGGGTCTTACACCCAATATACAAAATATAAACATCAAAGAAACATCATATGCAATGGGACTTATGCCCATTAATATTAGGTTAAAATTCAAGATATTACAATTGAAGAGTTGATGAAAGTATCATCAAGAAATTATAAAGTTTTTTATTTTAATGACCTATGGAAACCTCCCAATGAACCATCATGGAGGTTACAAATAAGTATCTTTGAAAACCTCTCAATAGCTTAAATATAGATTTATTCAAACTTGTGAAATATTGGAAACTCAACTTGGATGAGAAACCCAAGACTATGATATAAAGACAATCAAATTTAAGTATTTGTGAAAACAAAAAAAAGGACGATTAAATAAGAAAATGACCCACATGAGCAGGTTTCCAAAATATTTATTAGGATCAAGTGAAGGTGTCATTTATCCCTCTTGATTATGTTTTGAAGGAAAAATAGGAAACATGAAAAATTATTGAGGAATAGTAGAAAATCCAACTAACAATTTGTCATTCAATATATTTAAAACAAAGTTAAAAGTGAATGGGACAATACCACACCATTATCTAGTTGCGTGGGACCATACGTTGTTCGTATGACCTTCACTTGTGGAGTCAATTTTTGTAGGAAATAAAGGACATGCAAAGATTTAAAATGAATGTCTACAACTCCAAGTTAAATATCAACTTCAATGCATTCATAACCAATGAAGACACATTCCCTCCTTGGTGATAATTTTAATGGATTATTATATTTATTTTTACATGTTGGTGTCAAATTTCAGTTTTTTCAGTTTCTTAAATGCTTAGGTCTTATTTGGAATTCTTTGACCTTGTTAATTAACCGTCTAGGTTCCATTTAGGACATTACATTGAAATTTTTAATTGATTTCTTTTCATCCAATTGGGACACTAATATCTCTTAATAAAGTTCTATTTGTTCATCTTGGATTCTTATTGTACAATATTTTAATACACTAATTGATATTAACAAGATTTGCAAACACCTAGTTGATCTTTACAAGCACCAAGTTAATGTTTATTGTGAGATAGTGATACCAAGAATAAATTCCACTATTAGTGTTGTGTTGAGACCCAAAATAAAAATAAAAACAAACTCCCAATAACCCAAAGTTATTATTATTAATACAAGTCCCCAATATTTTTTAACACAAAAGAGAACTATACTTGATATTCAACTTTTGAATCAAAGTGTACAAGGCCAAGGTACATGGTGTAGATAGTATCTTGGTGAGATTATACATCATCTAACAAAATAAATATTGGATCATTATATAATGAAACAATAATACTATTAGAACCAGAGAATAATCGGTTAATTAAAAAACAAACCCAACGATATATTATCACAAAAATAATGTCCTACCAAGAAACATGTTGTTGTAACTGAAATATATGAATAGTCCTCTCGGATAGGAAAACCCCCTACCTAAATACCTCTAAATACATAATTCCTTCAAGGCATCCTAATTCCCTTTTCGATAAGTATTTTTCATATTTTTTATAACCTCTATATACATGTGAGAAAATAATTTCATCAAAAATTTATTGTAGGCTCCTTATCTGGCTCGTCCAACGAGATAAAAATGGAACATGAAGATGATAAAAACCTTTCGTCTAATCAATGACAGTCCTATAATCACCTACCACCTTAAATTTAAATAAGTTATAGTCACAAGAGATATAAAGAAGTGTTGAAAGAGATAATAATGATGTCCCTACACAACATGTTAGTACTTCATCTGTAACCCATCAAGAATCTGAAATAATGACCAACTTTGTTATGTAATATACCCCCGTTGCCACCAATCTTGAGAGATAAGTTTGAAGCTCCATTAAAGAAACCAAGGGGGGAGTAGTATGGCAATGAGGGAGGGAAATAAAAATTGGCTATTTTAACTTTAATCAACTTCTTGTCCTTAGATCAACCTAGAATGGAGCTAATACAATCCCCCAATATATAATATTGATACGTAAAGGGGAACGATCATTTAAACATAAAAATTGACAATAAATTATTTATATATTGATGGAATGGAAAATATTGATTATGACCATTTGTTAAGAAAGAAATCCCCCAAAAGAGCATAAAAAGAGTAGAAATAGAACAAAAAGAATAATCCACACATTAATAATGAAGAAAAGAGATTAATATGTAGGCTCTTGATGGGAGAAACCTTCTTATACTATGTACTGAGTACACAAGATAAAACAAGACAAGATGATCCAAATGAAAAGGTTTCTTTCCTATATATAGGATACAAAATCGGAACCAAGCAAACATAGAAAATATAATAATACTAATGATAATTACCACTAATAGACCCAAGTTGAGATCAATAATATGTAATGAACCACAATAATGTGCCAACATTTAGGACTTAACATGCCCTTCCCCTTTATAGAAGCGTTGTCCTCAATGCTTAATTAATTATGGATTCTATTGTATGAAGAACTCATTTTCCCATGTCAAATGTTCTACAGATAAGTTCTTCCACTTGCTGAGGTATTTAGTAACAACCTGATTGTGTATATGTTTGGTCCTTGATTTAGTGATTTGTTCAAGTTCCTGTATGAATTTCCCTTCTTCATCAAGATTTGAAAATATAGCTTGAATTTAAATCTTGTCTCCTATTACCTTATTTAAGAAAGACAAATGGAAAAATATGTGTACCCAGTCAGGTTGATCTATAATAAAAATCACACAAAGTAATTTCACAACATCCTCATCTTTTCTGAAGAGTGCATCTACCACCACATTCGTGTTCCCCTTTTTATATATGATTTCAAAGTCACATCCCAACATCTTGGTTACCCATTGTTGTTTCTCTTTCGAATATATTCTCTATTCCAAGAAGTGTTTAAGACTATGATTATATGGTTTGACCTTGAATTTCCTACCTATTAGGTAAGGGCGCAATTGCTTACGTGCATGTACTATTGCCATGATTTCCTTCTCATAAATGGGTTTTTGTAAGTTCTTTCCCTTGATTGGTCAACTTTCAAAATAAATGGGTGATCCTACTTGCATTAGTTCAACATCAATTCCATTTCCTCAAGCATCACTTTCCACAATGAAGGTTTTTGTGTCTAGTGTGGTTAAAATAGGATCACTGCACATTGCCTCTTTAAGTTGTTCAAATGATTTATTTGCCTCTAAGGTCAATGAAAATGATTCCTTCTTAAAAAATGTTGATATAGATGTTGCTATTCTTCCATAGTTTTGAACAAACTTGTGATAGTACCCTATCGAACCTAATAATTCTCTAATATTCTTCAATTTTTGGGAATCATCCAATCCACCATGGATTTAATTTTGTTGGGGTATATCTTGACACCTTCATGAGATCCAAAATGACCCAAATAATCTACTTCCTTTACCCCTAAGAAACATTTTGAATTTTTTTCATATAGTTATTTCTCCTTTAGTAGTCATAGCACCCAATCAACATGTTGTGATGTTCTTCCCAAGACATTCTACAGATTAGTATATCATTAAAAAATACTATGAAATTTTTTTTTAGGAAAGGATTTTAAAATGGAATTCATCAAACCTTGAAATGTGGAAGGTGCATTTGTAAGGCCAAAAGGAATTTCCATAAATTCATAATGAGCTTCATGAGTTTTAAATGTTGTTTTTGGGATGTCTTCTTCCTTCATTCTAATATGATGATACCTTGAACGAAGATCCAACTTTGTGACGTAAATTTCTCCATGTATTTCATCTAACAATTCATCAATGAAAGGATGAGAAACTTATCTTTAATGGTGCTCTTGTTGAGCTATCTATATTTTGGACATGTACGCCATGATCCCTCATTCCTATGTATCATTACCACTAGTGTAGAGCAAGAAATTTTTCTAGGCCTAATTATTCCATCGTCTAACATTTATTCAACCATACATTGAGTTTCACTTTTATGACCATAGGGATATCTGTAACTTCTAATGTTAGGAGGAACACTTTCTGGAATTAAGTGAATAACATGATCAAAATATTGAGTAGGTGGAAGACCTCTTGGAATATCTTAAAATACATTGGATTTCTTATTGACGACCCTTTGGAGATCCATGGGAATACGTGGCTTAGATGTCTGAACATATAATGAGAATAATTATGAAATTAAACCTTATTGTCCCCTTTTCAAAAATTTTGTCATACCATTAGATATTATCACTTTGCTTGGATTCCATGTGATATATCTTAATTCTAATTCTTTTCCTTAGAAAATTTCATGAAAAGTTATTGAAAATTAAAATCAAAAGTTCCTAATGATTGTAACCATTGAACCCCTAAGACAATATGAACACCACCCATTGGGATTACAATCATAACACTATTCAATATATATTCCTCCATTGTATGGTTGATACTATGGAATTTCCTTAATCAATTGGAAGTCCTCCATCTGCAATCATCACTTGAAACTCTGGAGTTGGATATATAAAGTAATTGAGAATTTTTACTAATATACAATGGATGGAATTATGAGTACTACCAAAATCAATCAACACTACTACATTTTTCTATTTGATATATCCTTCGATCTTGAGAATTTGAGGTGGTAATTCGATCCAATATTGCATGACAAGATATGGTGAGAGTAATCTCTTCTATTTCTTTAGCTAAAGATGGGTCATGTTCGTTTGCTTCTTCCTCTTTATAATCTATGTAGAATAGTTTTTCATCACCGTATTTATATCCCTTACTAACTTGCTATAAAAATTAAAGCATATATATTTTTATCTTCTTTCATCCACTTGTTGAGGTATCAAAATTTGAGGTGGGTTGGAAGAAGGAAAATTATTCTCTCTATATGAGTTTGAGGTTGTTCTTCAAGTAGCCATCGCCATATTGTTACTTTCCACCTTCCTTGCCAAGTTGAAACCCTTTTCTAAAAATGTCGTTTTGAAGAGGTGTACCTCATGTTAGATGTTATCCTTCTAGGTTCTAATAAAAAGATCCAACAATATATCATCTACTATTCCCTCCACTCTAAGACAACTTTTGGAATTATTGAAGTTGCTCACCTACTATACCCTTTTTCCTTAGATTTTTCAATTTGGTAAGGAAGTGTTAGAAATATTAATTACTCGATGGTCCTCTTATCTTGTTATCCCACTCTATTGAATTCTATATATGGTCATTCTCTATCACTCTCTCTGACAAGGTTGAGTAGTTCACGTCTCTCTTTTGTAAACCAATGGAATTAAATTTCCAAAGTTAAGTTTCTTGGTGGATAATTATTACAATCTTTAATGATTAAGTTGGTAGCTTCACAAGGAAGATATTTTAGTCTGTTTATATAAAGAAAAAGAAGATTGTAAATCATGAGCAGATAGTGAAGATATAATTTAATAGTGAAGAAGAAGGAAAAACTATGTGTAGAGTTCCAGAGCTCAAGCTATGTGTGATTGAAAAGTGTTGAGAGATGAAGCTCTATAAAAGGTGAGACATCCTTGTAAATTTGCAAGTTTGTTTTCACAGAAAATAGTTCTTGTTATGTCTCAAAAAGATATATAAATCCATTGTTATGGTTGAAAGCATGTTTTATTTAGACACACATTCTCTCCATAATTACTTGAGTAAATGTTGTTTACATTTACAGGTTAAGTGAAATACACATAGAATCCATAAACATTTTACTGAGTAAATGTCACATCCCCATGCCTCCTACCGGTGTAGAGGACGCGACTAATAGCTTTATTAGACTGGGCTAACCGCCCAGGAACATGTACAAGATTGAAAATTGCTAGAAACAGAATGCTTAAACGTATACATTGAACTTAATTATGCACATATGAGAAATCATCATGCACAGATGCAATTATCTATTAGACACAGCGGAAACATCATACATTCCAACAAGCATTCTGTTCAACATGTTCATTTCATTTCCATTAACAGAATTTTACAGTTGCAGAAGTAAAATAGACAGAGCACTTATCTTATGAAGAACTTCTTCTGCAACCAGCTACGTCACTGCAACATTCCACCCAACCATAGGCCAGCGTGCTCCTTGATCTCTCAATAGCGCTGCCACCCCCGAGCTGGGCATGATTCTCCAAGGAATAAGGGAACTAGCAGGCTTACACATAGCCAGGATACACAAAACACATAGCCAAGCCAACAAATTTGGGTTTATCAGGCCATTAAGGAGCTGATGAACGCAATTTGCTAAGCTGGTGAGCTCATTACAGAGCTAGGAACACCTACACTAGAACTAGCCTGACCTCTAAGACACCCATCCACACCCAACACAAGGAATCAGTCCCTTCTCTGTTACACAGTCCCTCAGGCCCTGCATTCCCTTCCAGTGCTATTCAGGGGTGATGGAGAAGAAGGCCAGCCCTCTAGCTCTGTCTGTGGGGTTTCCAACCACCAGGGTTATCAAGCAAATCTAAGCCAACATCTCTGCTCCTCTCACAGTCTGAAGACCAACCATTGCACTTCGGCAATTAATTTAGCTATTACAGCTTAAACCAGGGAAAAATGACTTCAACCCATCTACAGCAGTCCCCAAATGTAACAGCAAAAATAACTCACAACATGGGAAAACACACAGTCCTGGAGCTTATCAGTGAGCACAACTTACACCAGGGAAAAATGCCCCAAATAGTTTGTGCATGAGACCAATAGTCGGTTAGATAGCCAAAAACGTGAATGGCCCTTCCCAGCCATGGTAAAAACACATGAAGCTACAAAAACGTGAATGGAAAATGCACCAGCAGCTCCCAAAACGTCAGGAAAATAGCCCAATCCCCAGAATAAAAAACGACCTCCCATCCATGGGAAAAAATGAAGCCAACCACCAAAAACGTGGAATGAAATACACAGGAAAAACTCCAGCTGCTCCCAAAAGCCCAAACATGAAGGAGAATGGTCAGGAAAAATGGAGAACGTGGATGCATGGTAGAATGGCATACGTTTTTGGGCATTTTCCTTGCTAAGGAAGTTAGAACACGTTTTTCAAAAAACGGTTCTCTTCCCAATTCGAATTTCTTTTCCCATACTCTTCCCATTCCATGCAATAACTAACTCAACCACATTCTGGCAGAAATAAATGATTGGGGAAAAATACAAGAAAGGTAGTTGACAGCTTGATGGGTCTTCTCATAGACATTTTGGTTTTTTCCCATATCCTTATCCTTGTGAAAATCATGCCCCATTCGATTTAGTTGCCGCAACCGTAGCTGGTTGTGTCCATTAATCAATTATGATGCATATTTACATGATGGCCAACATAATATATGCCGCATGCCCCGATATACCATCGACGACAAATTTAGATCCAAAACATAGCATTACCGATCAATGGTGGGGCCTTGTCCTTTAGCTCCACACCATGATCATTACAATATATACATCATATACATCTAATGTAACAGGGTCGAAACCGGGACATTACGTTCCCCTCCCCCTTCAATAGCACTGTCCTCAGTGCTAGTACAAAATTGAACAAAATGCCACACTGGCATCGCCTCAGTGTTCCGTGGAATTGAACAAAAATAGATGTGCCAATCGCATGGCATCCTCCAGCTCCCATGTAGCCTCTTCAGGTCCAAAGTGTTCCCATTGCACTTTTACCTGCCCTATGGCTCGGTTCCGGAGCATTGTGACCTTCCTGTTGAGGATGCGCATTGGCTCGATTTGAAACTCTCCCTCGGGTTCTACCTGAATCACATCCCAATTTATCACATGGTTAGGATCATGTACATATCTCTTAAGCAAAGAAACATGAAAAACATTATGAGCTCTAGTGCTAGCAGGCAATGCAAGTCTATATGCAACTGGCCCTATTCTTTCAAGCACTTCAAACGGCCCACAGTATCTTGGTGACAACTTGGCACAACTCCCAACCTTCAAGGAACTCTTCTTTGCCCTCAATCTGAGGTAAACATGATCCCCAACACTAAACTCTCTATTCACCCTATGCTTATCTGCATAGCTTTTCTGTCTGTCCTGTGCTGCTTTCAGGTTCTGCCTGATCCTTACAACCTCTTGCTCCATTTCCTTGAGTAATTCTGGTCCAAGCACAATCTTGTTCACTGGATTATCCCAAGTCACTGGTGTCCTACACCTTCTCCCATACAAAGCTTCATACGGACTCATCCCCAAGGATGCTTGATGTCCATTGTTATAAGAAAACTGTACCGATTGCAAGTAGTCTTCCCACTTGGTTGGCTTGTCCATCACATACATGTGAAGCATATCTTCAAGCACCTGATTAACTCTCTCTATCTTCCCATCAGTCTGAGGATGGTATGCAGTGCTGAAGTTTAGCTTTGTACCCAAATCTGCAAACAACCCCTTCCAAAAATTGGAAGTGAACTTGACATCCCTGTCAGATACTATTGCATTAGGCAATCCATGCAATTTGAAAATATCCTTCATGAAGATCTTTGCAATGTCACCAGCCTCATACGTAGACTTAACTGGTATAAAATGTGTTTCCTTAGTCAACTTGTCTACCACAACCATGATGGAATCATGTTGTCTCCAAGTCATCGGCAATCCTGTAATAAAATCCATGGAAATAACTTCCCATTTCCATTCTGGAACTGGAAAAGGCTGCAACAAACCTGCTGGATGTTGATGCTCAACCTTTACCTACTGACATTTCATACACCTTGAAATGTACTCAGCCATATCCTTTTTCATACCTGGCCAAAGGTACTGCTTTCTAGCTGTAGCGATTGTCTTCTGATATCCTGGGTGACCAGAATATGGAGCTTGATGGATTTCATCCATGACAACTCTCCTCAAATATGCTACATTTGGAATATAAATTCTATCTTTATAAGTGAGAATCCCATCTCCTTCCAATTTATATCGCTCATACCTTTTCTCAAGACTTTGCTGTTGCAATTTGCCTTTTACTTGCTCATACAATTCATCTCGGGCAACATGATTAACAATATGCTGCCTCAAATTTGACTGGCAAATACTGAGAGATGCCACATGCATTTCTTGCATTTTCCTGCTAAGCGCATCAGCTACCTTATTTTCCTTCCCTTTTATGTGCTTGATTTCAACATCAAACTCACATAAAAACTCCAGCCATCTTGCTTGCCTAGCATTCAGAGTAGGCTGATCAAACAAATACTTCAGTCCACAGTGATCTGTTCTGAGCTCAAATCTTCTACCCATCAAGTAATGTCTCCACATCTTGAGGGCATGTACTATGGCTGCAAGCTCTAGATCATGAGTGGCATAGTTCTTCTCATGTTCCTTCAACTTTCTTGACTCATAACATATCACATGGTTGTCCTGCATAAGGACTCCTCCAAGCCCTTGTCCACATGCATCGGTACATACCACAAAATCTTTCTCTGGATCGGCAACTTTCAATACTGGTGCACTGGTGAGAAGATTTTTCAACTGCTAAAAGCTTTCTTCACACCTCGATGTCCATTCGAACTTCATCCCATTCTTTTGCAAAGAAGTGATAGCATGTGCAACTTTGGAGAATCCCTCAATGAATCTCCGATAGTATCCTGCAAGTCCCATGAAAGATCTTACATCTGTCACATTTCTTGGAGTAGGCCAATTCATCATGGCTACAATCTTTTCAGGGTCCACAGATATACCCTCCTCTGAGATAATGTGACCCAAATACTGAATTCTATCTCTATAGAAGTCACACTTGCTCAGTTTTGCATACAACTGACGCTCCCTGAGCAATTGCAATGTCAATCTCAAATGCTCTTCATGTTCTTCCTCATTCTTAGAATAAACAAGAATGTCATCAAGGAAAACAAGAACAAACTTGTCCAAATACCTGCTGAAGACGCTATTCATAAGGCACATAAATGTAGCTGGCGCATTTGTGAGACCAAATGGTACCACTACAAACTCATAATGCCCCTACCTTGTCCTGAAGGATGTCTTACGAATGTCTTCATCCTTAATTCTCCCCTGATGGTAACCAGACCTCAAGTCAATCTTGGAATATACCTTTGCTCCTCTCATTTGATCAAAGAGGTCATCAATCCTAGGCAAAGGATATTTATTCCTCACGGTAACCTTGTTTAACTGTCTGTAATCAATACATAACCTGAGTGCACCATGATCATTACAATATATACATCATATACATCTAATGTAACGGGGTCAAAACCGGGACATTACGTTCCCCTCCCCCTTCAATAGCACTATCCTCAGTGCTAGTACAAAATTTAACAAAATGCCACACTGGCATCACCTCAGTGTTCCGTGGAATTGAACAAAAATGGATGTGCCAATTGCATGGCATCCTCCAGCTCCCATGTAGCCTCTTCAGGTCCAAAGTGTTCCCATTGCACCTTTACCTGCCCTATGGCTCGGTTACGGAGCATTGTGACCTTCCTGTTGAGGATGCACATTGGCTCGATTCGGAACTCTCCCTCGGGTTCCACCTGAATAACATCCCAATTTATCACATGGTTAGGATCATGTACATATCTCTTAAGCAAATAAACATGAAAAACATTATGAGCTCTAGTGCTAGCAGGCAATGCAAGTCTATATGCAACTGGCCCTATTCTTTCAAGCACTTCAAACGGCCCACAGTATCTTGGTGACAACTTGGCACAACTCCCAAGCTTCAAGGAACTCTTCCTTGCCCTCACTCTAAGGTAAACATGATCCCCAACACTAAACTCTCTGTTCACCCTATGCTTATCTGCATAGCTTTTCTGTCTGTCCTGTGCTGCTTTCAGCTTCTGCCTGATCCTTACAACCTGTTGCTCCATTTCCTTGAGCAATTCCGGTCCAAGCACAATCTTGTTCACTGGATTATCCCAAGTCACTGGTGTCCTACACCTTCTCCCATACAAAGCTTCATACGGACTCATCCCCAAGGATGCTTGATGTCCATTGTTATAAGCAAACTCTACCAAGTGCAAGTAGTCTTCCCACTTGGTTGGCTTCTCCATCACATACATGTGAAGCATATCTTCAAGCACCTGATTAACTCTCTCGGTCTACCCATTAGTCTGAGGATGGTATGCAGTGCTGAATTTTAGCTTTGTACCCAAATCTGCAAACGACCCCTTCCAAAAATTGGAAGTGAACTTGACATCCCTGTCAGATACTATTGCCTTAGGAAATCCATGCAATTTGAAAATATCCTTCATGAAGATCTTTACAATGTCACCAGCCTCATACGTAGACTTAACTGGTATAAAATGTGTTGCCTTAGTCAACTTGTCTACCACAACCATGATGGAATCATGTTGTCTCCAAGTCATCGGCAATCCTGTAATAAAATCCATGGAAATAACTTCCCATTTCCATTCTGGAACTGGAAAAGGCTGCAACAAACCTGCTGGATGTTGATGCTCAACCTTTACCTACTGACATTTCATACACCTTGAAATGTACTCAGCCATATCCTTTTTCATACCTGGCCAAAAGTACTGCTTTCTAGCTGTAGCGATTCTCTTCTGATATCCTGGGTGACCAGAATATGGAGCTTGATGGATTTCATCCATGACAACTCTCCTCAAATCTGCTACATTTGGAATATAAATTCTATCTTTATAAGTGAGAATCCCATCTCCTTCCAATTTATATCGCTCATACCTTTTCTCAATACTTTGCTGTTGCAATTTGCCTTTTACTTGCTCATACAATTCATCTCCGGCAACATGATTAACAATCTGCTGCCTCAAATCTGACTGGAAAATACTGAGAGATGCCACATGCATTTCTTGCATTTTCCTGCTAAGCGCATCAGCTACCTTATTTTCCTTCCCTTTTATGTGCTTGATTTCAAAATCAAACTCACATAAAAACTCCAGCCATCTTGCTTGCCTAGCATTCAGAGTAGGCTGATCAAACAAATACTTCAGTCCACAGTGATCTGTTCTGAGCTCAAATCTTCTACCCATCAAGTAATGTCTCCACATCTTGAGGGCATGTACTATGGCTGGAAGCTCTAGATCATGAGTGGCATAGTTCTTCTCATGTTCCTTCAAATTTCTTGACTCATAACATATCACATGGTTGTCCTGCATAAGGACTCCTCCAAGCCCTTGTCCACATGCATCGGTACATACCACAAAATTTTCTATGGATCGGCAACTTTCAATACTGGTGCACTGGTGAGAAGATTTTTCAACTGCTGAAAGCTTTCTTCACACCTCCATGTCCATTCGAACTTCATCCCATTCTTTTGCAAAGAAGTGATAGCATGTGCAACTTTGGAGAATCCCTCAATGAATCTCCGATAGTATCCTGCAAGTCCCATGAAAGATCTTACATCTGTCACATTTCTTGGAGTAGGCCAATTCATCATGGCTTCAATCTTTTCAGGGTCCACAAATATACCCTCCTCTGAGATAATGTGACCCAAATACTGAATTCTATCTCTATAGAAGTCACACTTGCTCAGTTTTGCATACAACTGACGCTCCCTGAGCAATTGCAATGTCAATATCAAATGCTCTTCATGTTCTTCCTCATTCTTAGAATAAACAAGAATGTCATCAAGGAAAACAAGAACAAACTTCTCCAAATACCTGCTGAAGACGCTATTCATAAGGCACATAAATGTAGCTGGCGCATTTGTGAGACCAAATGGTACCACTACAAACTCATAATGCCCATACCTTGTCCTGAAGGCTGTCTTATGAATGTCTTCATCCTTGATTCTCACCTAATGGTAACCAGACCTCAAGTCAATCTTGGAAAATACCTTTGCTCCTCTCATTTGATCAAAGAGGTCATCAATCCTAGGCAAAGGATATTTATTCCTCACGGTAACCTTGTTTAACTGTCTGTAATCAATACATAACCTGATTGCACCATCTTTCTTCTTTACAAACAGAATGGGTGCTCCCCAAGGAGACACACTTGGCCGGATATACTTCTTCTCCAACAACTCTTGTAGTTGCATCTTCAATTCGAACATCTCCAGTGTACTCATCCTGTAGGGTGCCTTGGACACTGGTGCTGCTCCTGGCACAAGTTCAATTGTGAAATCAATGTCCCGCTTTGGAGGGAGCCCTCGAATCTCATTAGGAAACACATCCCTGAATTCCTGTAACACCTGATAGTCCTCCAACCTAGGAGTTTCATCTCTCATTTCCTCCAAAATCTGAGCTGCATACAACTGGCAGCCCTTCCTACAGAACTTCTTTAACTGCATTGCTGAGACCTGCTGTACTGAAATCACCTTTGGAATACCTTTCACAACTACTAGGTTCCCTTCTTCATTCATGCATTCAAAAGTCTTATTGTAACAATCAAGCTTCACTCTATGAGCTTCTAACCAATCCATTCCAATGAGAACATCATAGGAACCAAGCGGTAGAACATTCAGGTCTACACAAGCGACCAGTCCATTCATGACCAATGGACATTTCTCTACCACCTCACTGACTTTTCTCTTAGTACCAGTGGTTAAATCTACTAACCAAGACTTCCTATGCTTAACTTTCTTAAAAGCACAAATTTCCACTACTCTCGGAGTAATGTAACTATGCGTAGAACCAGGGTCGATCAAAATGGAAACAGATTGCTCAACAATCTTACCTGCTACTTCAACCACAACTGATTGGTGATCTACCTGATGGTCCTCTAGTGCTGCATAAATCCTAGGGATTGCCCTTGCTACTCGACCCACTGTTTTTGCTTCTTGAACGTTGTAAGCTGGTCTTGCACTTTCATTCTCGAGTGGACAATTTCTGCGCATGTGGGGTCCTCCACATTTCCAACATTGGAGTGGCCCTCTATTCTGTTGTGGATCTTTAGGATTTTCTCCTGTCACTCCAACTGGCTTACCCGCAGCTTGAGATGGCTGCTTTTGTTGATTCCTGAAATTAGAAGGTTTGAAACCTTTCTTTCATTGGTCAAACTTCTCATTCTTCTTGTCCTTCCATGCCTTGTGGTAATCAGGCTTACCCTTGCTTTGCTCATAGCAATACTTAGCTTTCCTTATTTCTTCTTCAAGAGTTCTAGGTTCATAAAATTCAATTTGATCTTTGTAAGACTGAGGTAATCCACTCAGAAAACGCTGGACTTTCACTTTTTCATCTCTGATGTACCGGACATACCTCAATAGTTCCAAAAACTTGTTTGCATACTCTTCCATGGTCTGCTGTCCTAGTCTCAGCTCATGGAACTCCTTAATCTTGTCATCATAATACCTGTCAGATAGGTATTTCTGCTTGAAATACTTCTTGAACTGCTTCCACTTAAGTCTCCTTTCGCTGATCCTCTTCACTTGCTTGAAGTGTTCCCACCAAATGGATGCTCTTCCATTCATATTGAATATGGAAACTCTTTCCTTCATGTTTCCTGAATAGTCATGGACTTGAAAGTACTTTTTAATCCCAAGAAGCCAAGATTCAGCTTCTTGTCCAGTATTTACCTCACCATCAAACGTAGGAGGTTTTTCCTTTTTAAATTCATCTCGAGAGCGATCCTTATGGTGTCTCTTTCTTTTTCTTTTATGAGAAGAAAAGATTGAATCCCCGCTGGATTCTTTAGAATCAGATGATCCACTAGAAGTCCTTCTCCTTCTCCTAGTACTGCTCTGACTACCTTCTGGCTTTTCTATATCTCGTCCAGAATCTATCTTCTTATGCAAGTCTATCAAACTCTGCAACATTGCAGCATTCAACTGATGCTGCTCTTCTTGGGCTTTTATTAGGCTTCTCATAGTAGCTGCAACATCTGACGGTGTCTCTTGGAGTCTCCTTCCATTAGACTCAATGTCATCATTTCTATTACAGACATTCTCTCCCATGGCACCTTCTTCTTGCTCGAAGGAATCCCGAGCATCATACCCATCACGGGTTCTCATAACTGAACCACCCCTTAATTACCAAACTGCACTACCTAGAACACTTCCCTAGAAGGTGATTATGTCTCTGCAAATGTGTTAGCAACAAACTGTTAGATACATAATTATCAATATAACCCAGCATTACTTACCTTCTCCTGGAATAATCACAAAATTAGAAATGCCCAATCACACAAAAATTTTCTTCTTCAAGGAATGACTGTCTGAAGGGAACAATGGGGGTCAAGGGGGGAGCGCCCTAATTTTTTTTTTTTTTTGTAAATTATTGTTTTTCACGCAATTTGGCGCATTAGATCTCTGCCAATTTCTCTTTTTCGGCCCTGAAAATTCTCTGTAAAACAGCTCAAAAATCCCCCTGGAAACAGTTGAAATCGGCTGTGAAAATCTCATGGAAACTCAATTTTTTTCCTCTTGCACAGAATCGGATGTTGGCTGTCTTTCTGATCAGCTTTCGGAAGCCTTTTTGATCGGCTGGCAAATGCCTTCAGCTTCCGCAACAGTGGACGCTCCTTCCCTTTCCTCTTCCGATCGGCACACTTTCTCTTGCAGCGTCGACAGACTTTCGACATCGGACGTCGAAGCATTCTCTCTTCTTCTGAATCGAATCCTCTTCCATTCTTCCTTCCACCGAATCGGCTCCTGGATCATTCTTCCTTCCGCCGAATCGGCTCCCGGATCATTCTTCCTTCCGCCGAATCGGCTCCCTGAACAATTCCTCTTCCGCCTTGGCACTTACGTCGGACGTCGGTGGACTTTCACATCGGAAGCCAAATGGATTTGGCTTCCGCAACAGCAGACGGAAAACTTCACCAATTCGTCCGCAACAGCTAACGCCCACTTCGCCGGCTCTTCCGATTTGGCACTTAGA
Organism: Pseudotsuga menziesii; assembly: GCA_001517045.1. Classification (NCBI taxonomy): domain Eukaryota; kingdom Viridiplantae; phylum Streptophyta; class Pinopsida; order Pinales; family Pinaceae; genus Pseudotsuga; species Pseudotsuga menziesii. Next base: position 522,203 of record LPNX011153487.1, on the reverse strand, counting down.
ACCACTTGACAGTCGGACGTCGGCGGACTCTCGTAATGACGGACGTCGGACCACTTTCCCTTCCGATTTCTCCAACACTTAGACAAATTTTCAAATTTTGTCTTTATTCGACCGCGTCGGCTGTCAGAGGGATCTCCCATCGGAAGACTTGACGGTTTGGTCTTCCGCAACGACGGGAAAGAACTTTGCGCAACCTTCTGCAACGGCGAAATTCAATTCCTCCGACCGGCGTAGAGGACGCGACTACTAGCTTTATCAGACTGGGCTAACCACCCAGGAACATGTACAAGATTGAAAATTGCTAGAAATAGAATGCTTAAACGTATATATTGAACTTAATTATGCACATATGAGAAATCATCATGCACAGATGCAATTATCTATTAGACACAGCGGAAACATCATACATTCCAACAAGCATTCTGTTCAACATGTTCATTTCATTTTCATTAACAGAATTTTACAGTTGCAGAAGTAAAATGGATAGAGCACTTATCTTATGAAGAACTTCTTCCACAACCAGCTACGTCGTTGCAACATTCCACCCAACCATAGGCCAGCGTGCTCCTTAATCTCTCAACAACACTGCCACCCCCGAGCTGGGCATGATTCTCCAAGGAATAAGGGAACTAGCAGGCTTACACATAGCCAGGGTACACAAAACACATAGCAAAGCCAACAAAGTTGGGTTTATCAGGCCATTAAGGAGCTGATGAAGGCAATTTGCTAAGCTGGTGAGCTCATTACAGAGCCAAGAACACCTACACTAGAACTAGCCTGACCTCTAAGACACCCATCCACACCCAACACAAGGAATCAGTCCCTTCTCTGCTACACAGTCCCTCAGGCCCTGCATTCCCTTCCAGTGCTATTCAGGGGTGATGGAGAAGAAGGCCAGCCCTCTAGCTCTGTCTATATGGTTTCCAGCCACCAGGTTTATCAAGCAAATCTAAGCAAACATCTCTGATCCTCTCACAGTCTGAAGACCAACCATTACACTACGGCAATTAATTTAGCTATTACAGCTTAAACCAGGGAAAAAGGACTTCAACCCATCTACATCAGTCCCCAAACATAACAGCAAAAATGACTCACAACATGGGAAAACACACAGTCCTGGAGCTTATCAGTGAGCACAACTCACAGCAGGGAAAAACGCCCCAAATAGTTTGTGCATGAGACCAATAGTCGGTGAGACAGCCAAAAACATGAATGGCCCTTCCAGCCATGGTAAGAACACATGAAGCTACAAAAACGTGAATGGAAAATGCACCAGCAGCTCCCAAAACGTGAGGAAAACAGCCCAATCCCCAGCACTACAAAAACGACCTCCCATCCATGGGACAAAATGAAGCGAACCACCAAAAACGTGGAATGAAATACACAGGAAAAACTCCAGCTGCTCCCAAAAGCCCCAACGTGAAGGAGAATGGTGAGGAAAAATGGAAAACGTGGATGCATGGCAGAATGACATACGTTTTTGGGCATTTCCCTTGCTAAGGAAGTCAGAACACGTTTTTCAAAAAATGGTTCTCTTCCCAATTCGAATTTCTTTGCCCATACTCTTCCCATTCCATGCAATAACTAACTCAACCACATTCTGGCAGAAATAAATGATTGGGGAAAAAGACAAGAAAGGTAGTTGACAGCTTGATGGGTCTTCTCATAGACATTTTGGTTTTTTCCCATATCCTTATCCTTGTGAAAATCATGCCCCATTCGATTTAGTTGCGGTGACCCTAGCTGGTTGTGTCCATTAATTAATTATGATGCGTATTTACATGATGGCCAACATAATATATGCCGCATGCCCCGATATACCATCGGCGACAAATTTAGATCCAAAACATAGCATTACCGATCAATGGTGGGGCCTTGGCCTTTAGCTCCACACCATGATCATTACAATATATACATCATATACATCTAATGTAACGGGGTCAAAACCGGGGCATTACAGTAAAAGTTAGTTTTTATGGCAGAGTGGTCGACACAAGTCTTACTTAACGTTCGGTTGTATGATTTTGGAAGTCTGTCGAATCGTAGTTGTTTTGAGTCTTACTCCAATTTATCGGTCGGTGAAAAGTATATTTGATTTTATAAAGTCTTTAGACTAAGAAATATCCTTTGTAAAAGTTCGACTTAAAGTGGTTAAGTCGAGTGAGTTCATCAGAATCAAAATTCGCTCAAAGGAAAAGTGGTCGAAGTTAAGTAAGTGTTTGTCAAGGTAAAAGGTGTCAGATCGAAATTATGACCAAAAGTAGTCTTTCGAAAACTTGTCAGTCACAGTAAAAAATTGTTGAGGTATTTTGGTCAAGTCTAATTGTTTAAATTCGACTTTTCTAGGCAGAATTTGACTTGTCAAAATTCAACTTGTCTAGTCATAGTTAGACAAGTTTTACCCAATGAGTAAATAGAGGCCGAGTCTCCCAATGTAGGGTTGTTGAAACTTGAAAAGTAAAAGAATAAATTTTTTCTTAATGCATGGTAACTCAAGTTAAATTTTGGCCTTCGACATCTCATTCCCAAGATGTGGTATCAAAGTGGGTTTAGGAAAGAAACCTTGTCTTAATATATATATATCCCTAAGGAAATTTAAAAATATGGCTTCCACTTCTAGTGTACACATGTCGAGTTGGCAAACCCCAATATTCACAGGAAAGAATTATGAGTATTTCCCTCTAGCAATGAAGGATTTGTTCATAGGGAAAGATGTATGGGAGATAGTTCAAAGTGGTTCTACACAACCAATAGATCAAGCAAAATATACTAATATCACGCAAGAATGGAAGGATTCCATGAGGGAATAGGGGAAGAAATATGGAAAGGCTCTATTATACATACACCAAGCCATTCATGAAAGCATACTCCCAAGAGTAGTAGAAAAAAATTCTTCTAAGAAAGTATGGGACACATTGGAAACCACCTATGAAGACTTAGACAAGGTAAATACTTCTATGTTGCATATTCTTAGAATATATTTTGAATCTTTGTCAATGAAAGACACAGAGTCAGTAGACTCATTCTACACCTGTTGGTATGATATATAAAATGAAATCTCATGGAGATAATATAGATGATAGAAGGGTTGTTGAACAATTTCTTAGAAGCCTTCTGCATAGATTTGAATCCTTGGTTATGACCTTGGAAGAAAACAAGGACATGTCGGTGTTTAACCATTGATGAGTTACAAGCCTCACTCATCAATCATTAACATAGAATCAACATATCACATACATCATTGGAAGGTGCATTTGCAACATAGTCATATATAATTCGTGGAAGATGAAGGGGGAGATTTAATTCTAGAGGAAGAGGAAGAATTTTTTCGAGAGGATGGACTAGTAGTCCTCCAAATTTCACTAGAAGAGGAAAAAATCAAAACCCTAGTCATCCAAGTGGTTATAGGTTTCATAAAGAAAAAATCCAATATCATTTCTGCAATAAATTTGGTCATTATGCATATGAATGAGGGAAGAAGCAGTATAAAAAAGGAAGGTAAAGAAAAAACTAGTTGACCAACACCAAGACTTTGTCGAGCACAATGTTGTTGGCATGCGAATCCCCACTTGAATGCAATATTTTCCAAGAAATTCCACAAGAAATATGGTGTCTAGATTTAGGTTGTAGCAATCATATGACTGGTAATTCAAATTTTTTTTCCAGTCTAGATAATTCAGTTCAAATTGATGTCACATTTGGAAATAATGTCCAAGTCACTATTTTGGGAAAAGCTACTATTGGTATTCTAACCAAACAGGGGGGGGCAAAAGAACATGCCTAATGTTTATCATGTCGAATGTATGAAACACAATTTATTGGTCATTGGACAACTGATGCAGAAAGACTGCATAGTCTATATTGGAGATAATCATTGTGTGATTAAAGACAAGGGTCTAAGCAACCAACTGATAGAAAATGTTCCAATGAAAAACAATCGCTTGTTTTTTTTAGGATAATTCTAGACATGAAAGGAAAGACAAATACAGGAGTTGCATTCAATTAATAAACCAAGGAAGTAGACAAGCACCTCAATAAGAAAGAAAATGAGTCATGGTTGTGGTATTTCAGATTTGGACATCTGAATTTTAGTGGGATGAAGTTATTGCACATAAAGACTATGGTAAAATGATTTCCATTGATTGACAAACCAGAGAGAGTTTTTGAAGGCTACATTTTTGGCATGCAGTATAGATAAAAATTTCCAGTCGAGAAGTCATACAGAGCTTGCAAACCACTTGATATTGTGCACTCTAATATTTGTGGCCTAATGGAAATATCATCCATGGGTGGATGTAATTATTTTCTTAATTTTATTGATGACTACACAAGAAAAACATCGGTATATTTTTTGAAACATAAATATGATGCATTTAGTTTTTTTCAGTAGTTCAAGGAACTCGTGGAGAACCAAAGTGGACACCACATAAAAATATTAAGGGCAGATAGAGGCACTAAATATGTTTCGAATGAATTCCTAGATTTCTACAAGATCCATGGAATACACAAGCAATTCACTGCATTGTATACACCTCAACAGAACAGTGCCTCTGAAAGAAAGAAAAGAACCATTATGGAGATGGTGCACAGCATGATGGAATCCAAGCATTTGTCAAATTAAAATTGGGATGAACCCGTCGTAACTATTATATATATTATGAATAGGTGTCTAAAAAAGAGTGTGAAGAAGAAAGTTCCACATGAATCTTGAATAGGTATAAATCACAGTGTTTTTCATTTAAAAGTTTTTGGTTGTGTTGCATATGCTCATGTTCCAGATGAGCTGAGAAAGAAACTAGACAACAAGGGAAATAAATGTATTTTTGTTGGATATTCTGAAGACACAAAAACATACAAGTTGTATGACCCTGTCACAAGGAAAGTGACAATCAATCATGATGTTTAATTTGTGGAAAATAAATCATGGGATGGAACCATAAATAATAATGTCAATACTGTGTCGAATGTTTACCATGATGACATGGTCAAGGAATTGGTTCAAACACCAAATGTAAGTCAAAATTTCACAGCACCATCGACTCCCATGACACCGCAACATGGTTCAACACAAGGAACTTCGACACAAGCCACAGGTCAATCTACGATGACAAATACACCAATAGGACAAAAAAGTCCATCAAATAGTTTGTCAAGGTCAAAATCAACAGATCAAGTGAAGACAAGAAGTCTGCATGAAATATATGAAGTTGGTAGACCAAATTCATTCTCTCTCTTTGCATTGTTTTCTCAAATAGATGATCGATTAACTTTTGAAGAATTTGTCAAAAAACCAATTTGTGCAAGAGCCATGGATGAAGAAATAGAATGCATTGAGAAGAATCAAACATGGGAGCTAGTAGATGTACCAAAAGATAGAGATGTAATCAACATTAAATGAATTTACAAGACCAAGCAAGATGATGAGGTGAATGTGCAAAAGTACAAGGGAAGAAAGGTTGCAATATGGTTCACATAGCATCCCAACATAGACTTCAATGAAACCTTCGCACCGGTCACACATATGGATACAGTCAGAATAGTTCTAGACATTTTTACACAAAACAAATGACTTGTTCATCAAGTGGATGTTAAATCAACATTTTTGAATGGATATCTAGAAGAGGAAGTGTACTTGGAATAGCCACAAGGCTATGGAGTTCTATGTCAAGAGCACAAAGTGTACAGGCTAAAAAAGGCAGTGTATGGTTTGAAGCAAGATATGGGAGCTTGGTACAGTCACATTGATTCTTACCTCACCCAAAATGGATTTCACAGAAGTGAAAGTTAACCGATTTTGTGCAAAAAATTTAATGAGAAACATAACATGTTCATTGTCTTCATGTATGTAGATGATTTAATATTTACTGGTGATTTTGGCATAAAGGATTTTAAAGCAGTCATGGGAAGTGAATTTGAAATGAATGATTTTGAGTTTATGAAGTTTTTTCTAGGAATTGAAGGGCAACAGTCTGAAAGTGGTATTTTTATATCACAAGTAAAGTATGCAAGTGTAGTTTTGAAAATATTTAACATTTCCAATTGCAAGACATCCCCAACAAGTAATACAATCTTTAAAATCGAGCAATGATGATGATGGATTGAATGTATATCCTATGTTTTTTAAAAGGCTCGTTGGCAGCCTTATGTACTTAACAATGACAAGGCCAGACATCATGTATGGAGTAAGTCTGATCTAAATATTCATGGAGTCACCAAAAGACTCTCATTGGAAAGCAGGCACCAAAATTCTGAGGTATGTAAGTGGCACAAAAGAGCTTGGCATAATGTATTCATCCTCAAAAATTGTAATATCATTAGATACATTGACAATGATAATGGAGGAAACAAATATGACATGAAGAGCACATCTAAGTACACATTTCATTTTGGTATAGGTGTTGTGTCATGGGCTTCAAAGAAACAACCCATTACCCATTATAACTCTTTCTTCAGCTGAAGCATAGTATGTCACAGCTACACGCATTGCATGGAAAGTCGTTTGGATGCGAAGAATTTTAAAAGACTCGTCGCAGAACCAACAAGAACCAAGAACCATTTTATGTGACAACAGTTCATCCATTGCATTGTCTAAGAACCATGTGTTTCATAAGAGAACCAATCACATTGACACAAGATTTCATTTCATCATAAAATTGGTGAACAACAAATAAATTTGTTTATATTGTTGCAGGTCTGAAGATCAACTTGCGAACATCTTTACAAAACCATTGGAAAAAGATACATTCCAGCATCTACGAAGTTATATTAGAATGTCAAGTTCTGCATAGTGAATTTTGTCATGAACAGAGCAAGTTTCAGCTCTGAAACATTTTGTAATATTTTGTTTAATGTCCCCATCCACTCATAATTAAGAGGGACTGTTGGAAATGTTAATTACTCATTGATCCTCTTATCTTTTTAGCTGACTCTATCAAAGTCTATAGATGGTCATGCTCTATCACTCTCTCCGACAAGGTTGAAGAGATCATGTCTATTTTTTGTGTGGATGTACTTGTAACTTCAAAATGCATTTACTTGTATATTTCTTATTGCATTTCATTGTACCCTGACATAGATGTTTGTTCCTCCGAATGGGAGAGTCATTAATATGATTAAGTCATGTAAAGTCATTTAGGTTAACCTTCTATTTTAAGTCGGGGCATTAGACCCCACAATTGAGTTATATTAGGCTTATTAGAATCTCCTAGAGAAGTCGACCCTATAAGGTAATTGTCAAGTGGAAATTAAGTATAAATAGAGAGTAAGACTCTCTATTTGATACACTCACTCACTCACTCAACAATATTGCATTAGTGAGAGAGGAGTAGCTCGCACAAGTGAGATAGAGAACAACTGTCGGAGATCATCTTTGTACTTTTGGTTTTTACTTTTTCTATTGGTGCTCATTCTATCACTAAGGAAGTTGCCTGGTTTTCTCCTTTAGGGTTTCCCCGAGAAAAAATCTTTGTGTCTCTTGTCTCTTGTGATTATTGTTGTGCATGTTATTCTCTCAGATAAGATCCTAGATCATATTAATTAAACGATAAAAAAACTAACATGGTATCAGAGCTAACCTTAGAAGAAGACAATCTGGAGCTGCAGAATTTAAGGATTCTTAAGTCTTTTGTTTCTCTCCACAGATCATTAGCAAAACAAGTCTAGGATAACTCTCCATTGAAGGGCGCATCTTTCAGTTGAAGCAAAATCTGATTCCAAGCATTTTCATTTTTTGACCTATCACTACTGTGGGAAATTAGGGATTTTCACAGAAGGGGAATTTTTGAGTGAGCCCAACATATGATTGCTCTCCTCCTCAAAAATGAAGTTTATAGACCAAGATCGAAATTTCTGGTTGTGTAGAACTCCAGGAAATTCATACCCTAATTTGACCGTGGACCAGGAAACCAACACTCCAAAAGATCGGCTCTAGATTCAGTTTGGGCATCTCAAATCGCTAAGATATAAATATATTGTATTTCCATTTGAGGTTCTCATTAAAGATGTCTCATCATGCCAAGCTTGATGAAAAGGTTGAAGGAGCTGATAACTTTCAAGCATGTTAGTATAGGATTTCACTTGTTCTTGAAGAAAATGAATTGGAAACCTACATAAGTGGAGGGGTTCCAATTCTAGAGGGATATGAGGCTAAAGCCTTACACAAGAAGAACTTGTTTAAGGCCAAGAGGATTATTGTTGATTCTATCAAGGATCACCTTATACCACATGTGTCTTCCTTAAAGACACCTAAAGAGATGTTTGATTCCTTAACCAAGATATTTGAAGGGAATAATATAAATCAAAAGATGACTTTACAAAATCAGTTGAAGAATGTAAAGATCCAGAATACAAAAAACCATACATTCATACTTTACAAGGGTCTCTCAAATAAAAGAACAACTTGAAGCTGTAGAAGAAGAAGTAGAGAATGGAGAAATTGTGATGACCACCTTGAATGGTCTCCCTAGGTCATGGGACTCCTTCATTCAAGGGATTTGTGCTAGAAGAAAGTTAATCACCTTTAGTAGGATGTGGGAGGAATGCCCATAAGAAGAAGCTCGAATAGTAGCTCAAGAAGAAAATATGGGAAACGAAGATCAAGATATCATAGCACACACCAAGAAAATCAGAAAGGAGCACTATCATCTCAAGAAAGGTAAGAAATATAACCCTAGAATATCTAGCAGATATCTATCTAGTATCAGATGTTATATATGTGATGAGAGAGAACACTTCGCCAAATGTGGTCCTTGAAATAAAGGCATCTCCCACAAGAAGAAGGACAACAAAAGAATACATCATGGTCATACTGCAGAGGATAATGAAACTCTGGGTAAGAGAGTTAAATAAGAAAGTGAAGATTCTTCAAGGGATGAAGAGTATGTTTTGATTTTTTCCCTCACAGGAACTGCTACACATGGAAGCAATGATTGGCTCATATATAGTGGGGATTTTAAGCATATGAGGAGATTTAAAGAATCCTTTGTGAACCTATCGGAACATGATTCACCCCACAAAGTGAAACTTGAGGATGATTACCAGTATCCTATATAAGTCTATGAAGATGAAAGATGTATTATTTGTACCAAGACTACATAAGAATATTCTCTCCATATCTGCATTGGATGCAAAAGGTATGAGGGTTGCATTTGTATATGGTCAAGTCCTTATGTGGCCAAAAATAAATAATTTAGATGGTTCAGTAGTGATTGGAGAGAAAGAGGGAGGCTTATACAAATTAAATGGCCAACCAGAACAAGCTTTGGTCCATGACTCAGTAGATCCAAGTAAACTTTGGCATAGAAGGCTTGCACATGTGCACTATAGGTCACTACCACTTGCAAACAAAGTTGTTGAAGGTATTCCAAAAATAAATACAAAGTATGAAGGCATTTGCAACGGATGTGCAAAGGGAAAGAACACAAATAAGACATTTTCAAGTAGAGAGAGAAAGGAAAAAGGAATCTTGGAAACTATTCACTCCGATGTCATCCAGTTGATTGAGTGGGTATGTATATTACGTTTCTTTCATTGATGATTTTCCTAGGAAGACATGGATATATTTCCTGAAAAGAAAATATGAAGTACTCAGTAAGTTCAAGGAATTCAAATCCTTGATCGAGAACCACACATAGAATAAAATCAAGACCTTTTGATCAGACAATGGTAGAGAATTCACATCAAATGAATTCAAGGAATTATGTAGAGATTCAGGGATTAAGAGGGATTTGACCACTCCATATAATCCACAACTAAATGGAGTGGCAGAAAGGAAGAATAGAACAATTATGGAAGCAACAAAAGAAATGCTTTATGATTAGGATCTTCCTATGCATCTATGGGAAGAATCTTCTAGGACAACTATGTATTTTATAGAATCATACTCTGCAAGAAGACACCAAAAGAATTATTCTTTGGAAATAAACAAGAAGTCATCCATATTCGAATATTTGGTTTCCTGGTCAGTGTAGATACACATTTCGAAAGAAAAGAGGATGAAGCTAGATCCCTCAGGAAATAAGGGTATATTTGTGGGATATAGTGAAAGCTCGAACGCTTACAGAATATATCTCATAGTATTCAAGAATATCAACATTAGAAGGGACGTGACATTTGATGAAGACTTAACTTACAACAAATCCAGAAAGAGACCCATTGAAGACCTTGAAGAAAGATAAGTACCTAGGATTCGAGATACAACAATGAATGAATCAACCCCAGAACAAGATCGAGAAATGGAAGAACCTCAGGAACCTATATATCCACCCCATGAGAAGAATTCTTACAAGAGGAAACCAGCATGGGTACATGAGGCTATCTAAGGTGCTCCAGAAGAGATGCATAGAGAAAGGAAGAGGAATAGGTCTTACTCTAGTTATGTAGCCCTATTGTGTGACATCATTGATAAAGAACCTTCCTACTATGAAGAAGTGATAGAAAATAAATAATGGAAGGATGCGATCATCGAGGAGTACTAATCGATCATGAAGAATAATGTCTAGGATGTGGTCTTGAGACCAGAAAAGAAGTCTGTTGTTACTTCCAAGTGGATCTACAAGAGCTAGCATGCTGCATATGGAAGCATAGAGAAGTATAAAGTGAGATTTATAATATGTGGCTTCTCCCAGAAGGAAGGGATAGATTATGAAGAAACGTTTTCACCTATAGCTAGATACACTTCCATCAGATCAATACTTGCTCTCGCTATAGTTATGAAATAGAAGATACACCAGATGGAGGTCAATACCACGTTCTTGAATGGTGTAGTAGAAGAGGAAGTGTATGTGGAGCAGCCACTCAGATTTGAGACACATGACAGGGAGACTCATGTGTGCAAATTGAAGAAGGCCTTGTATGGTTTTAAATAGGCACCCAAGAGGTGGTACGATAGGATTGACAGCTTCCTGACTAGTTTGGGATGTACCAAGAGTAAAGCAAATTCCAACCTTTACTACTAGGTTGAGGAAGGGAATGCAATGATACTCCTACTGTATGTAGATGACCTATTTGTGATAGGTGAGGATAGGTTAATTGCTAACATGAAGAGAAATATTGTCACCAAGTTTGAGATGAAGGACTTAGAGATGATGCACTACTTTCTAGGAATGGAGGTGTGGGAGAGTGTGGATGGAATCTCCCTTGGACAAGGGAAGTATGCAATAGAGATCCTGAAGAGGTTCGGGATGATGGAATGCAAGGTCATGGACACACCTATGGCATCAAACCAAAAGCTATTGAGTGATGCTTCATCAGAGACGGTTGATGCCACAATGCATCGTCAGATGATTGGGCCCTTGATGTACATGATGAATATGAGACCATATATATGTTTTATTGTGAACACATTGAGCAAGTTCCTAACGAATCCAATACATGTTCACTGGATTGATTTAAAGCATATTCTGAGGTACCTGAAGGGTACAATTGATTATGGGATCAAGTATGAGGCAAATCAGAAGATTACCCTAAAGGTTTATGTGGATTTGGATTTGGTAGGTAGTTCCATTGATAGGAAGATCACTTCGAGGTGTTGCTTCAGTATGGCATCAAGTGTGATCTCTTGGTTTAGTAGGAAGTAGTCCTGCATGGCACTAAGTACATATGAAGAAGAGTATGTCGCAACTTGTTCGACTAGTTGTGAAACACTATGGCAGAGGAAGATATTGTCCTATTTGTTTGATCTCTAGTTGGATGCTACTTCTCTATATTGCGACAACCAGAGTTGTGCGAAGTTTTTGGAGAACCCATTATTCCATGACAGGTCGAAGAATATTGAGATAAAGTATCACTATATCAGGGATATGGTCCATAGAGGAGTAGTGAAGCTCTAGTATGTTGCGAGAGACGAGCATATAGCCGATGTATTCACCAAGCCATTATCCAGAGTGAAGTTCAAGTACTCCAGAGAGAAGCTTGGTGTTCTTCAAATTGAGGTACCCTCCAAGGGAAAGTGATGAGTCCCGAAGAAGCAGATACAAATGAGCCTTTTCGACATGGTGGAAGGATGGGCCTCCCATGGTCCTGATGTAAGTGATGGGAGCCTTTCCTGGATGGTAGTATGTGTTTCCCGCCATTTTGGTGGATTTAAGTGTTGGAGCATTTCCGAGATGGTAGGAGGTGTGTCCTACCATGCTGGTGGATGTAAGTGCTGGGAGCATTTCCCGGATGGTAGTAGGTGTGTCCTACCATGCCAGTGGATGTAAGTGCTGGGAGATTTTACTGAATGGTAGTAGGTGTGTCCTACCATGCCAGTGGATGTAAGTGCAGTAGCCTTTCTCAGATGGTAGTAGGTGTGTCCTACCATGTCGGTGGATGTAAGTGCTTGGATCCTTTCTCGGATAGTAGTAGGTGTGTCCTACCATGCCGGTGGATGTAAGTGATGGGATCCTTTCTCAGATGTTAGTAGGTGTTTCCTACATTGCTGATGGATGTAAGTGCTAGAATCCTTTTCCTGGATGTTAGTAGGTTTGTCTTACCATGCTGGTGAATGTGAGTGTTGTGCTATTTGTATCTGGGTTGTGCTTCATGTGACGATGAAATGATCTGAAGATGATGAGGTAATAGTAGGGTACACAGGTATTACAAGGCATGTAATCAATAATGAGATGCTCCTTCAGGTTTTGCAGTGGCATATAATCAGTCCTCAGAGATCTTGCAGGTTTTGTAAGAGGCATAAAATAAGTCGTGGGATGTACCTACTTGATGGCTTGCTCACAGAGATGATGACGACCTACATGGAGGCTAGGCCTATATCCAACATGAAAATGGGTTGGCTCTGTAGAACTTCCTATGATGAGTATATTTGAGAGATAACACCATTTGTTCGAGATATCAGCAATAGTGATATTGATGATGATCCAGCTTTGATGATGATCCGACGATGAAGACGTTTGTTGATGAACTGTTTCAAGAGAATACCTTCCTAGTTAAGAGGGAGTGTTGATTTATTAGTAAATTCAGAATGTATTCACTTGTATATTTCTTATTGTATTTCATTGTATCCCGATGAAGATGTTTGTTCCTCTGATCACAAGAGTCATTAATATAACTAAGTCATGTAAATTCATTGATGTTAACCCTCTGTTTTAAGTCGGGGCATTAAACCCCACAGTTGAGTTATATTAGGGTGTTGAGGCCTGGAAAATCACAGGCAACAATAGCAAGGGATTCTCCCTAGTCAACGTTCCCAACTAGCCCGTGAATGTTTGATGTAGGGAATCCGTCTGGTTTCTGGTCCAGCTACCGTAGGTCAAGTAACAAAAATAAGAGGTTTTACCGGTTGCGTCCCAGTCCACCATATATATTTTTGTATTTTTTTACTTTAAGTATGATATGCAAGTGCCTATTTAGCATGCATATTGATAGAGAATGCAAGGAGTATTCACAATGTGATGCACAGGTTCTTACCTCTCATCTTAAACTCCCATGCATCTAAATCACACACACAACAAGAAATTAAATCTAACTACCTACCTATCCCTAGGGAGCAAGATTGTCACTTATTAATGAGTAATGTATCATCTGCATGCATTATAAAGAGAAATTTCATATAGCTAATATTTCTTCCAAAACACATGAAAAATTAAAGATATTCAAACAACCAGATAGCCGATTGCTTATGAACAACATTCATTACTCATGGTGGTAATTTTCATAAAATGAACCAGAAATCATTTAGACAAGAACATAGGTCCTAAGAGCTAGAACGATCTCACAGTTAATGAACATAAAGCTGAAAATGAAATAGTTCCTCTTCAACAAATCCATAGCATAACATTTGAAAATCCCACCAAGATTTCTCCAATAGGCAAACTGTAATTCTCTATCGCAAAAGGAAATAGTTCTTCTTACAATATGTCTTCACTAATCTAACTGGGAAAAGGTCCTCTTCTTATCTAAATCTCCTATATTTATACAAGAACAACCAAACTGTTGGGCTGCCCATGAATGACTCTTGGGCTTCCTCGAACCGTTTAGTCTCCCAATTTTGTTTTCTTATCAGTGCTCATGATTTGCATAATACCTTACATTTTGGACAAAGATTAATGAGTATTTCATAGAACCGGGCCAACTTAGTAACTGACGGACCCTTTCCCAAGCCTGGGATTCTATCGTCACTAGTTCTGCTTTGTCTTTATTTGATTTCAGAAAAAACTCTATTTGTCACTCTTCGGTTAGCTCTCCTCAACTTTATCCTTCAGTTAGGTCTCCTTGCTGCAGTAATATGAGAGATCCTTTTGAGTCCATTTGCACAATTTAACAATTAATTAGGAATGCATATTTTCATCCATAATAAAATTGATTAACCAAATGAGGTCTTGTACTATGATTTTGCTGCACAACCTTTATCGGGAAGCAAAAAACCCCACTGCCGCTCGAAGAAAATTAAGATTCACAAAGGTGGGAAAAACCTTATCGGCATCTTGAAATAATAAACATCAGGAAGATAGTTCAAGGATCATCCACAATGGAGAGCTTTAAATGGACAATTAGTTCCGCAGGACCACTAATACTATCGGCATTCGGAAGACTAAACATTAAAGCATCGGGTGGGGATTCATCTTCGATGACTAGGGCGACATAGTGCTGGGAGGTTAGCGAAGTAAGCAACCGAAATGGTGAAAGATGAAGAGACTATCGACTCCACGGTGAATAAAAACATATCGGTGAAACCAAACAAAACATCGGCGGGTGGAGCGACTACAAAACGAATGCTTAGTTTACTCGAGAGCTGCAATAGCGGAAGGAAATCAGACTACCACCCCCGATCAAAGTCATAAAACCTTTCGACAATGAAAGACAAGTCAAAAACATGACATCGAAGAAGTCCAAACTATTCGGCAGAACACTCATCATCCATCTTCTGCAATGGAGGTTCCATAAGGAAAGGTGGCTCCAAAGCATTGTTTGAATGGCCTCTGAAAAAATTAAAAAAAAAACTAAATGCTAATTTCCAATAGACCTTCAACCGGGTAGCGACAAAAACTTGCTTTACCTCCAGAACAGTGGCGAAGACAACGAAAAAGATTTTTGAAAGAAAGAGATCACCAATCAAATGGGAAAAGTCCAACAGTTTTAGACATGGGAAAATTTCCAAAAAGAACAAAAATAGTTGTCCTCAAAATAATTCAACTTGCAGCAGTGAGAAAACAGACAGAATTCATGAATCCAAACAAAATTAGGCAATATAAACTAAAAGGAGGGTCCAAAATTTTAAAAATTTGGGAAAATAGTTGCAGCTGCAACAATTGGCGACTGTCTGGTGAACCTAGATCTCTAGATAATTTCTTCCTTAAGTAACACACAGTTTGACAATAAAACCAATATGTTGGATTCTTATAGACATCTAGATTTCCCAAATGGCAAATATATGTACTTTTAATCATTGATGATAGTCCGATTAGGGAGAAGGGAAACCAAGAATTCAACGTCAAGATAACTCTCTCGAGGCCAGGAGGTGAGTTTCATTTATTACTTCTGTCTTCAGGGAGCTTCCAGCTTGGGCACCACGGGATTGTAACATATGGTAAACAACAATATTCATTTGTTCCTCATTCCCATGTCGTTTTTGCACTTTTGAGATTTTGAACTTTTGTTCTTTGCATATGAGTCCTCCTACATGCCTTTTTTTTCTGAAATTTATATTCAGGCTCTTCTATCCATAGTGTCCTTTTGTGTGAGAGATGTATTTAACTTTCATCTCACGGACGGAGAATAAACTTTGGCAATTTAGTATTCATGTGGTTCAGTACTTCCTTTCGATGCATAATGCTTTCATAGGAGTTCTTAACTCTTATTTGCCTTTTGTCTTTCAATTCTTGACATGGGATCATTTATATATAACATGCTGTTTACCTTGCTTCCTTTCCATGGTTCTTTCGCTGTCACCCCCTAGGACATTTTAAATGTTTGATGGATGGAGCATCAAAATAGTATTCTAGACCCTTTGATCAAGGTTTATTTTACAAGGATTGAGTAGGAATTCAATGTGTTCATATCCATTCAGGAAAACCGCTAAACTAGAAGAACTTATTTCAAATAAAACAATAGTACACAGTCTTATATTAAAGGACTTTCATTACTCCAGAACTTTGACATTCTCCAGGAAATGAAAATTTTTCCTCTTGCTTATTGAAATCGGTCAAGACCTAAACTACAACAAAACATGAAATAAACCAATAAAAAATAAACGACCAAAACAAAATAATTATGTACACGATAAAAGAGAAGAACGAAGCTCAGGAAAAATAAGGTTTGAGGACTAAACCATTTACTGGTAAGTTCTCTTCCCACCCCTATATATCCTGCAATTTATAGGTTGAGGGGCCAAGCTTTGCAACAATCTGGAAAGGGCCTATCCATAGCTGTTGGAATTTCCTGTGTTTTCCTTTCTCATCATGGGGATGATCCCACTTGAGAACCAAGTCTCCCAACTCAAATTATTTTGTACCAGCTTTATGTTTGTCAAAACATCTCTTTACTACTTCCTGTTGTTGATTAAAATGTTCTCTGGCCTTGGCTCTAGACTCTTTTGCCTTCAAAATATCGTGTATCCTCATTTTCAAAACTTCATTATTTGATCCTCTGGATTCCTGGGCGATTATGGAAGAGGGTAGCATGATGCTGGGGGGTAGAATGGCCTCTTCTCCATAAACAAGGGTATACAAGGACACACCTAAAGTAGTCTTGGGGGTGACCCTTTCAGGCCACAAAGCATTTGGTAATGCTGAGTGCCAGCTCCTTTGATTTTCTATCACCATCTTTTTTAAAATCCTAACCAGATTCACGGTTTATAGATTTAGCCAACCCATTTCCCTAAGGATAGTAATTTGCAGAGTAATGTAATTTAATTCCCTTTTCATGAGCAAATGCAGTTAATTTAATCGAGGAAAATTAAGTAGCATTATCAAAAAATAAGGAAACTGGAACTCCAAACTTGGTCATAATAATGTCTTGCAGGAAATCCATCACCGCATCTTCATTTACTTTATGCAATGGAATGGATTCAACCCAGTGAGTGAAGTAGTTGGTTGCTGTCAGAATATATTCGTGTTGCAAAGAATAATTTGGATTTATCTCTCTAATGATGTCTATCCCCCACTGCTCAAAATGTTATGTTATCATAACAGTCTTTAAAGGTCCTATCGCTTTAACCTGTCTTCCACCACACCTTTGGCAGACGTCGCACTTTCTGACTTGAGCATGTGCATCTTTGAATAGTGTGGGCCAATAGTATCCAGCTCGAAGAATTTTATGAGCTGTAGTATCTCCGTAGAAATTTGCTCCAGCAGGCCCATCATGTAAATCTATCATTACTCTTTTCACATCTTCTTTCTCTAAGCATCTAAGGAGAACTCCGTCATAATTCTTTCTGAATAATATTCCTTCAACAATTTGATAGGAGGCTGATTTAAGACGTAATGCTCTTCTTTGCTTAGAATTCTAGTGTTCCGATAATAATCTCGTCTGAAGGTAATGAATAGGGTCTCGATACCAGGAATCCAGAGTTGTAAAAAGGGGACATACATCCATCATATGTAACTTAGCTTCGTCTTCCCAGTCCTGCTCTTCATTGTCTTTACTTTCAGCCATCAGTCTGCACAATCCTTGCCGTTTAACTATAGAAGCTGGTTTGAATTCGAGGTCATACTCCTATAGGGTTGTTTCCCGATTTCCTCTTCTTTCTCCTAACTCCTTCTGTATGAAAAGAGATCTCACAGTTGGGTGTGGAATGATTACCTTCGTTCGGTTCTTTAGTATGTATGGCCTAAATTGTTTCACGACTTTGAACACTGTGTATGCTTGTTTATCCACGGGTGGGTAATTCAATTCAGCCCCTTGCATACCAGTGCTCATAAATGATATGGGGAACTCTTCTCCCACATCTTCCTTCTAAGTAAGCACTGCTGCTAGGGAATCATCAGAAGCAAAAGTGTACAAAAAAATCTTTCTCGAAATTTGGACTTTTGAGGGAGGGTGCGTGCGCGCAACAGCTATTTTGATTTTACTAAATGTGTTCTTCTCTACATCAGTCCATTTGAATTGTACACTTTTCTTTACCATTTGCTGCAAAAGTCTAACAATTTGCGCAAAATCTGGCACAAACCTTTGCACGAAGTTTATTATTCCCATAAATGACTACATGCCCTTTTTATTATGGGGTAGGGGAATTTGTTTGATGGCTTTTATCCTTTCTGGGTCTATGGAGACCCCCTTCTTAGAAACTATGTGACCCAACAACTTACCGTTTGTAACATCAAACATGCACTTCTTGGGGTTTAGTGAGATACCATATTTTTTGTAGCGTTCAAAAATTTGCTTTAGATGGAATGCGTGTTCCTCTCTTTTCTTTGAAAATATCATGATGTCATCAAGGTATACTATAGTACTACAGCCAACCATACCGCAAAAATCTATGTCCATAGCCTTTTGGAAAGTTTCCCCAACGTTTATGAGTCCAAAGGGAATTCTTATGTAAGAAAAAGTTCCCCACCTGGTTCTAAACATCGTTTTAAGTCTGTCTTCTTTAGCTACTAATACTTGATTCTAGCCTAAGAATGCATCTAATAAAGAGAACAGTTCAGAACCTGAAACTGTTTGCAATATCTGCTCAATGGGTGGGACAGGATAATTATCCTTATCCAAAGCGTGGTTTAAGTTTCTGAAATCCACGCATAGAATAATTTCTCCGTATTTCTTTCTTACCAAAACCAGGTTTGAAACCCATTCCGAGTGTCTCACCTTGAAGAAAATCCTAGCATCCAATAGTTTCTTGACTTTGATCTGGATTAAAGGTTCTAATTTTGGATGCATTTTCCTCAAAGGCTGCTGATACAGCTTGATTGCAGATTTGATGGGGATAACATGCTGGATAATATTGGTGTCATAAGTCTTCAGATCTTCATATGTCCAAGAAAAAACATCTTTATATCGTTTGAAAATATTGATAAACTTATTCCTTTCATCTGGGGAACAACATTTTCCCAAGCTCACGTACTTGGGCTCCGTTTTAGTCCCCAAATTGATCAACTCGAACTGTAGAGATGAGCTATGAGTCTTTGCATTCGCTGGTCTTCTAAATTTCTTGTTTAAATCAAACATTTGTTCTAAAGTCCTGACTCCTTTAGATATGAAGTTATCAAATTTAAACACGGCTTGATGTTCTTCATCATCAATAATGGCCCCTTTGAAAGTCTCGTCATTTGTCAAGAATTCTATAATCTGCTGATCATCATCGAACACTCGTAGATTGGTTATCATGTCTGGAACTGAAGGCCTGAAAAGTAGTTCAACAGAGAACCGATTATTAGAAGGCACACGCCTTGCAGCTGAGGTGGCTAACAAGTCAGCTGCGGCATTCTTAAGTCTCGGAATCGATACAATGTTAAATGCCTCAAAAATTTTAAGTAAATTCCATACTTCACTTTGATAAGCTTTTAAATGAGGATAAATGCAATGTATTTGATTTTGGATTTTCTTTACAATTATTTTAGAGTCCCCAAACACCTTCATATTTTTTACCTTAAATTCAATTGCATTCCTTATCCCTTGAACTAATGCTTCATATTCAGCTGTGTTATTTGTACATTCAAACTCTAACCTACATGCAACAAAATGTTTGTTTTTTCCAGGGTCAATCAGGACACAGCCCGCTCCCGACCCCTCTAAAGTTTTAGAGCCATCAAAGAAAAGTGCCCAAAAATCGCTAGCTACTGTGCAAGAATTAGCATATACTTCTACAGCTAATTCTACTATTTTACAATCAATTTCATCAGCCTTTGAAAACCGAAGGAGATCAGGCTGAGCGTCTTATGTATCGCTGGCCTCTTCCGCTTGATAGTTTCTTGGTTCAAGCTCAACAAAGTAGTTTCCCAAAACGGAATCCACTAATTAATTTTTACCTTCGAACTGAGTAACATTGTGTTTCATGTGAGGCTCCCTCAAAACCTTAATTTCGTTTGGGCTTCCTTTATATGGTAGCCATAGATGTGACCAGTCTGAGGAAAAATATCCATTCAGTTTAGCTCACCAATCCCTGCTTAAAACAAGCCCATAAGCTTCTGGTATGTCAGCCACGACAATATCAATGAATTGGCACACCTTATCATTCGAATATAGACAAATGAGGACATCCTCCATTTCCCCAATTACCTTCACGCTTGTTCTATCGAACTGGACAACCCTCTAGGTGGATGGTTTAGGCTGCCCATTTATTCTCTTGCAGACCGACAGTGGCATGACGTTAACTGAGGCCCCTGAGTCCACTAGGCAATTATGCACGTTGTGGTTGAAAATTTCAAAGGTAAGGAGAAAAGGCGGGTTCTTGTTTTTAGCCTTACCTCCTATACTTGCCTCACCAATTTATTCTTCTTGGGGCTGATTTCCAATAGGAAGCCTCTCCTTTGATACCTCAAGTGCTTTCAATAGTTTTTCTTTCTGCTGCGGCAGATTGAACATTTCAAATAATGAGATGTTTGCCCTTTCTTTTTTGATATCCTCCACAATGTCATAGTCCATTTGATGTTTCGTGAGATTCGATTTAGCATTTTTTTATATTTTCTTTGTTGGGTTTAGAAAACATGTTGGTCTGTCTAGGATTTTGACTGGTGATGGCAAATTCTGGAATTTTATTAGTTGAGGAATTGTTCTAAAATTTCTTAACATTATTCTAAAGTATTTTGATATTTAGGAGCATAAGACTGTTCTCCTTAAGCAACCCCTATATTCTTGTTTCTACATTTGTTTCTAGGATTCTCTCGTTCCTCAAATCCTTTTCCTCAGTGGCATCGAACAAAGAAACACAGTCCCATAAAAACATGGTCTCATCCTCCTACTTTTTCGTTGATATATTGCTATCTTTCGCTTCTTCATCTTTATCTTCTATTAATTTAGAATCCAACAGCTGATTCATAACCAACGTCATCGAATTTATCCATTGAGGACAATTATTTTCAGAATGGGGTTGTTGGTAGTAAGTGCAGAAGTTATCCATTCCTACCTCCGTTAAATTCATAGATGCAGGGCCATGCGGAGGGGGTTGGGGTTGACTGTTGTCCTCTCTTTTCTTGTAATAAGTTTTATAGATCTTATGGGATTCCTTGTCCTTTTCCAAGTCTATGATCCCATTAGATAGATTTTGCATCATTTTTGCCATTCCCTCGAAATATGAAAATTGCTCCTCCTTAGGCTTAGTAAATAACAAAGCTTTCCCCCAACATTTTTTTCTCCTGACCGTTCAGGATAATCCTTAATGCTTTGTTTTTCGGCCTCTACCTTTTCTGCTTCTTCATAAGTCTCTGCTAACATAGTTTTGGCCTTCGTTTTCGAAAACATGGCTAGCTCAGGTCCCAGAGCTAGGGTATAATATTCAATCAGGGCCTTGTCTGAGGGTTTGTCAATTTCAGAAAAATTCTTAAGATAGGCCACGAATCTTTGGGTAAAAATATGCACCTTCTCTTTTCTTTCCTTCTTTAAAGAGCATAGTCCTTTCATGAGTGCTACATGCGTCTTTTGGGTTGCATACTTCTAAAAATCCTTTCAAAGGTATCCCAATCTGGGATAGAGTTTGTAGGCAAACCAAAATACCATGATGCTACTGCGCCTTTAAGAGTGTGTGGGAAAAGGCTACAAACTACATCTTCATGCTCCCCGTCTCTTAATCCTTCTATTGCCAAATAAAAACTTTGTAAATGGTCATCAACTAGCATCTTCGCGTTTGAATCAAACTTAGGCAGCATCTTCTCAAAGACATGAGGCAAGTCATGCAACAGAGGTGTTAAGTTCAAAGGCGACCTGGATTTCCAACCAGGTGGAAGATTAGGTGGGTTGGGCAGTTGATTAGCATTTACGCCTGCCATGAGTCTGGGTGAAGAGTGAGAGGGTGAACGAATAGGAGTACGGATAGGTGAATCGTAAGGTGTCTCTCGGCCCACTTGATTCAAAGGTTGAACCACTTCCTGTAAGGTTCTTTCTACAAGTTCTTCCAAATCTCCAACCAACACTGAGTCTTCCAATATAGGACGGTCTCTCTTTTTATATTCTCTTCTGGGAAAATCAGGGATAATTGGTAATCCTCCAATCTTCTTCACATATGCCCTAGCGTGTCTTTTCAGATCATTTATTACTTGGCTGTCCACAGCAAATAGATGTTCCCTACTCTCTTGAGTAGTTGAATCAGGATAGAGACTGCTTTCAAAATTATCACTGGTGGGGTTATTTTGAGAAAACGGGTTTCCTCGGCCAGCCATGCACTGGAAGCCATCCTTCTAGCGCCAAAAAATGTTGAGGCCTAGAAAATCGCAAGCAACAACAGCAAGGGATTCTCCCCAGTCAACGTTCCCAACTAGCCCATGATTGTTTGGTGTAGGGAATCCATATGGTTTGCGGTCCGGCTACCATAGGTCAAGTAACAAAAATAAGAGGTTTTAGCGGTTGCGTCCCGGTCCACCGTATATAATTTTGTATTTTATTACTTTAAATGTGATATACAAGTGCCTATTTAACATGCATATTGATAGAGAATGCAAGGAGTATTCGCAATGTCATGCACAGGTTCTTACCTCTCATCTTAAACTCCCATGCATCTAAATCACACACACAACAAGAAATTAAATCTAACTACCTACCTATCCCCAGGGAGCAAGATTTTCACTTATTAATGAGTAATGTATCTTGTGCATGCATTATAACGAGAAATTTTAGATAGCTAATATTTCTTCCAAAACACATGAACAATTAAAGATATTTAAACAACCAGATAGCCAATTGCTTATGGACAACATTCATTACTCATGGTGGTAATTTTCATAAAATGAACCAGAAATCATTTAGACAAGAACATAGGTCCTAAGAGTTAAAATGATCTCATAGTTAATGAACATAAATCTAAAAACGAAATAGTTCATCTTCAACAAATCCATAGCATAACATTTGAACATCCCATCAAGATTTCTCCAATAGGGAAACTGTAATTCTCTATTGCAAAAGGAAATAGTTCTTCTTACAATTTGTCTTCACTAATATAACTAGGAAAAAGTCCTCTTCTTATCTAAATATCATATATTTATACAAGAACAACCAAACTATTGGGCTGCCCATGACTGACTCTTGGGCTTCCTCCAACTGTTTAGTATCCCAATTTTGTTTTCTTATAGGTGCTCATGATTTGCATTATACGTTACATTTCGGACTAAAATTAACGAGTACTTCATAGAACTGGGCCAACTTAGTAACTGACGGGCCCTTTCTCGATCCTGGGCTTCTATCGTCATTGGTTCTGCTTTGTCTTTATTTGATTTTAGAAAAACTCTGTTTGTCACTCTTCAGTCAGCTCTCCTCAGCTTTACCCTTCAGTTAGGTCTCCTTGCCACAGTAATCTCAGAGATCCTTTTGAGTCCATCTGCACAATTTAACAATTAATTATAAATGCATATTTTTATCCATAATAAAATTGATTAACGAAATGAGGTCTTGTACTGTACTTTTGCTGAACAACCTTTAACCTGAAGCAAAAAAACCCACTGCCGCCCGAAGAAAGTTAAGATTCACAAAGGTGGGAAAAACCTTATCGACAGCTTGAAACAATAGACATCAGGAAGATAGTTCAAGGATCATTTGCAATGGAGAGCTTCAAATGGACAATGAGTTCCGTAGGACCACTAATCCTATCAGGGTCTGGAAGACTAAACATTAAAGCATCGGTCAAGGATTCCTATTTGGTGACTAGGGCGACATAGCACCGAGAGGTTAGCGAAGTACACAGCCGAAATGGTGGAAGACGAAGAGACTACGGACTCCACAGTGAATAGAAAAATATCGGCGAAACCAAACAAAACATCAGTGGGTGGAGCGGCTACAAAATGGATACTTACTTTACTCGAGAGCCGCAATGGCGGAAGGCAATCAGACTACCACCCCAGACCAAAGTAATAAAACCTTCTGAAAATGAAAAACAAGTCAGAAACACGACATCGGAGAAGTCTAAACTATTCGGCAGAATAGTCATCATCCAGCTTCCGCAATGGAGGTTCCATAAGGAAAGATGGCTCCAAAGCGTTGTTTGAATGGCCTCTGAGAAAATAAAAAAACTAAATGCTAACTTCCAACAGACCTTCGGCCAAGTAGTGACAAAAACTTGCTTTACCTCCAGAACGGCGGCGAAGACAACGAAAAATATTTCTGAAAGAAAGAGATCACTAATCAAACAGGCAAAGTCCAACAATTTCAGACATGGGCAAATTTCCAAAAAGAACAAAAACAGTTGTCCTCAAAATAATTCAACTTGCAGCAGTGAGAAAACAGACAGAATTCATGAATCCAAACAAAATTAGGCAATATAAAATAAAAGGAGGGTTCAAAATTTTAAAAATTTGGGAAAATAGTTGCAGGTGCAACATAGGGTTATTAGGCTCTCCTAGAGAAGTCGGCCATGTAAAGTAATTGTCAACTGGAAATTAAGTATAAATAGAGAGTGAGACTCTATATTTGATACACACACTCACTCAACAATAGCGCATGAGTGAGAGAGGAGTAGGTCGCACAGGTGATAGAGAGAACAACTATCTGAGATCATCTTTGTACTTTTGGGTTTTACATTTGCTATTGGCGCTCATTCTATATTTGAGGAAGTTGTGGGGTTTTCTCCTTTATGGCTTCCCCAAGGAAATATCTATGTGTCTCTTGTCTCTTGTGATTATTGTTGTGCATGTTATTCTCTCAGATAAGATCCTAGATCATATTGATTAAATGATAAAAATCTAACATTTTGTAAACGAGTTGAATTAAATTTTTGAAGTTAAGCTTCTAGGTGGATAGTTATTATAGTCTCCAATGATTAAGTCGGTAGCTTCATAGAGAAGCTATTCTAGTCTATCTATATAAAGAATAAGAATATTGTAAATCAGGAGAAGAAATAATTTAATAGTGGAGAAGACAGAAAAAAAAAATATGTGGAGAGTTCAAGAGCTCAAGCTCTTTGTGATTGAAAAGTGTTGAGAGTTGAAGCTCTGTAAAAGGTGAAACATCATTGTAAATTTCCAACTTTGTATTTAGGACAAATAGTTCTTGTTATGTCTCAAAAAGATATATAAATTCATTGTGATCATGTTGAATGCATGTTTTATTTAGCTGGACATTCTCTCCAGAATTACTTGAGTAAATGTTGTTTACATTTACAAGTTAAGTGAATGAAATATAGAATCCATAAGCATTTCACCTGGTAATAGTTAGTTGTGTCTAGTTTTACTCCAAGTTTCAGTCCGTGAAAAGTATATTTCATTTTATAAAGTCTTTAGACTAAGAAATCTCCTTTGTAAAAGTTCCACTAAAAGTGGTTAAGTAAAGTGAATTGATCGAAATCAAAAGTACATCCAAGGAAAAGTGGTGGAAGTGGAGTAAGTGTTTCTCGACGTAAAAGATGTTGGGTCGAAAGTCCGACCAAAAGTAGTGTGTTGAAAACTTGTGGGTCACACTAAAAAGTTGTCAAAGTATTTTGGTCCAGTCTAACTTATATAAATTTGACTTGTCTAGTCCGAGTTAGACAAGTTATACCGGACGAGTAAAAAGAGGTCGAGTCTCCTAAGGTAGAGTTTTTGAAATTGGAAAAGTAAAAGAATAATTTTTTTCCTATTGCATGGTAACTCAAGTTAGCCATGGGACTTCCACATCTCATTCCAAAGAAGAAGGAATTGCTCATAAGATCAACATGATGTGATATAAATTCTTCTTTAAAGATGGACCAGGAGATAATGGAGTTTTTTTTGTGATCACAAAACCATTCACACACAAAAAATGATAAAGCTCGAAATATAAAAATGCAATAAATACCTTTTACATATTTAGCACTTGGTATATATCAAAGAATTGCTCCATCTAAAATATCCATGTCATGGGGTCCTTTACCTAAAACTTCCTTATGTCAATCATGGGTAGTTAGATACCCCTATTACTTCCATTATTAAAATCAAATCCTCTTATAATATGCTTATTAAGGGTCTTATAATATGCTTATTAAGGGATGGTTGCCCATAATAAAGAATTTCCAAGTCCTCATGATCCAAACAAATATTTGTATTCCCCATATTTTCAGATTCCTCATGATCTTGAGAAATAAAGGAAGTCCATGGACGCTTATATATCCCCATGATCCCGGTGAATAGAACAGAATGGAGTTGCAGAAAGGAAGAATAGAATGATTATGGAAGCACCAAAGGAAATGATTCAGGATCTTCCTATGCATCTATGGAAAGAAGCTTCTATGACAGCTCTGTATGTATAGAATCATACTCCACATAGAGTACTTGAGAACAAGACACCAAAAGAATTCTTCTTTGGAAAGAAACTAGAATTCATCCATCTTCGAATATTTGGTTTCCTAGTTGGTGTAGATACACATTCCAAAAGAAAAGAGGACAAAGTTAGATCCCTCAAGAAAGAAGGGTATATTTGTGGGATATAGTGAAAGCTCGAAGGCTTACAAAATATATTTCCCAGGATTCAAGAAGATCAACATTAGAAGGGACGTGACATTTGATGAAGACTCAACTTACAACAAATCAGAAAGAGACCTATTAAAGACCTTGAAGAAACATAAGTACCTAGGATCTGAGATACAACAATAAATGAAGTAACCCTAGAACAATATCGAGAAATGGAAGAACCTTGGGAACCTATAGATCCTCCCCATGAGAATAATTATTACAAGAGGAAATTAGCATGGGTACATGAGGCTATCCAAGGTGTATAGAGATATGGTGCTCCAGAAGAAATGCACAGAGAAAGGAAGAGAACTAAGTCTTACTCCAGTTATGTAGCCCTACTGTGTGACATCATTGATAAAGAGCCTTCCAACTATGAAGAAGTGACGAAAAATAAATAATGGAAGGATGCGATCATCGAGGAGTACTAGTGGATCATGAAGAATGATGTCTAGGATGTGGTCTCAAGACTAGAAGGGAAGTCTGTTGTTACTTCCAAGTGGATCTATAAGAGAAAGCATGTTGTATATGGAATCATAGAGAAGTATAAAGCAATATTTGTTGCACATGGCTTCTCCCAGAAGGAAGGGATATATTCTGAAGAAAATTTCTCACCTATAGCCAGATACACTTCCATCAGATCAATACTTGCTCTCGCTGTAGTGATGAAATAGAAGATACACCAGATGAATTTCAATACTGCGTTCTTGAATGGTGTAGTAGAAGAGGAAGTGTATGTGTAGCAGCTAGTCGGATTTGAGACACGTGATAGGGAGACTCATGTGTGCAAATTGAAGAAGGCCTTGTACGATTTGAAACAAGCACCCAAGACGTGGTACGACAGGATTGATAGATTCCTGACTAGTTTGGGATTTACCAAGAGTAAAGCAGATTCCAACCTTTACTACAAGGATGAGGAAGGGAACCCAGTGATACTCCTACTGTATGTAGATGACATGTTTGTGACAGGTGAGGACAGGTTAATTGTTGACGGGAAGAGAAAGCTTGTTGCCGAGTTTGAGATGAAGGACTTGGGGATGATGCACTACTTTCTAGGCATGGAGGTGTGGCAGAGTGTGGATGGAATCTCCCTTGGACAAGGGAAATATGTAGTATAGATATTGAAGAGGTTCGAGATAATGGACTAGAAGGCCATTGACACACCTATGGCATCAAACCTGAAGCTATTGAGTGATGCTTCATCAGAGATGGTTGATGCCATTATGCATTGTCAGATGATTGGGATCTTGATGTACATGATGAATACAAGACCAGATATATGCTTTATTGTGAACACATTGAGCAAGTTCCTAACGGATCTGATACATGTTCACCGGATTGCTTCAAAGCATATTCTGAGGTACCTGGAAGGTACAATTGATTATGGGATCAAGTATGAGGTGAATCAGAATATTAGCCTGGAGATTTATGTGTTTTCGGATTCAGCAGGCAGTTCCATTGATAGGAAGAGCACTTTGGGGTGCTGCTTCAGTATGGCATCAAGTGTGATCTCTTGGTTTAGCAAGAATCAGTCCTGCGTGGCACTGGGTAAATATGAAGTAGTGTATGTCACAACTTGTTCAACTAGTTGTGAGGCAGTGTGGTGAAGGAAGATACTGTCTAATTTGTTTGATCTCCATTTGGATGCTACTTCTATATATTGCGACAACCATAGTTGTGTGAAGTTGTCAGAGAACCCAGTGTTCCATGACAAGTCGAAGAATATCTAGATCAAGTATCACTATATCAAGGATATGGTGCAGAGAGGAGCAGTGAAGCTCCAGTATGTTGCGACGGACGAGTAGATAGCCGATGTATTGACCAAGCCATTATTGAGAGTGAAGTTGAAGTACTTCATAGAGAAACTTAGTGTTCTTTAGATCGAGGTTCCCTCCAAGGGGAAGTGATGAGTCTCGAAGAAGCAGATACCCATGAGCCTTTCCAACATGGTGGAAGGATGGGCCTCCCATGGTCCTGATGTAAGTGCTAGGAGCATTTCACAAATGGTAGTATGTGTGTCCTACCATGTCAGTGGATTTAAGTGCTGGAGCCTTTCTTGGATGGTAGTAGGTGTGTCCTACCATGCCGATGGATATAAGTGCTAGGAGACTTTCCCAAATGGTACTGAGGTGTGTCCGACCATGACGGTGGATGTAAGTGCTAGGAGATTTTCCCGGATGATAGTAGGTGTGTCCTACCATGGCAGTGGGTGTAAGTGTAGGAGCCTTCCACGGATGGTAGTAGGTGTGTCCTAACATGCCAGTGGATGTAAGTGTTGGGAGCCTTTCCCAGATAGTAGTAGGTGTGTCCTACCATGTCGGTCGATGTAAGTGATGGGATCATTTCCTAGATGGTAGTAGGTGTTTCCTACCATGCCGATGGATGTAAGTGCTGGAATCCTTTTCCCGGATGGAAGTAAGTTTGTCCTACCATGCCAGTGAATGTGAGTGTTGCGTTATGTGAAGATGATGAGGTAATAGTAGGGTACACATGTATTACAAGGCATGTAATCAGTCATGAGATGCTCCTTCAGGTTTTGCAGTGGCATATTATCAGTCCTCAGATATCTTGCAGGTTTTGCAGTGGCATATAATAAGTCATGGGATGTACCTACTTGATGGCCTGCTCATAGAGATGATGAAGACCTACGTGAAGGTGAGGCCTACATCCAGGATGAAAAGGGGCTAGCTCTATAGAACTTTCTATGATGAGTAGATTTGAGAGATAACACCATTTGCTCGAGATAGCAGCAATAGTGATAATGATGATGATCCAAATTTGATGATGATCTACTGATGAAGACGTGTGTTGATGAACTATATCAATAGAATACCTTCATAGTTAAGAGGGGGTGTTGATGTATTAGTAGCTTCAAAATGTATTCACTTGTATATTTCTTATTATATTTCATTGTATCCCGATGAATATGTTTATTCCTCCAATCGGGAGAGTCATTAATATAATTAAGTAATGTACAGTTATTGATGTTAACCCTCATTTGTAAGGCAGGGCATTAGACCCCACAGTTGAGTTATATTAGGGTTATTAGTCTCTCCTAGAGAAGTCAGCCATGTAAAGTAATTGTCAAGTGGAAATTAAGTATAAATAGAGAGTGAGACTCTATATTTGATACACACACTCTCTTGTCTCTTGTGATTATTGTTGTGCGTGTTATTCTCTCACATAAGATCCTAGATAATATTGATTAAACGATAAAAATCTAACATTTTGTAAACGATTTGAATTAAATATATGACATTAAGTTTCTAGGTGGATATTTATTATACTCTCTAATGATTAAGTCGGTAGCTTCATGCATAATCTATTTTAGTTTATCTATATAAAGAATAAGAAGATTGTAAATCATGAGAAGAAATAATTTAATAGTGGAGAAGAAGGAAAAAAATTGTGGAGAGTTCAAGAGCTCAAGCTCTCTGTGATTGAAAAGTGTTGAGAGTTAAAGCTCTGTAAAAGGTGAAACATCATTGTAAATTTCCAAGTTTGTATTTAGGACAAATAGTTCTTGTTATGTCTCTAAAACATATATAAATTCATTGTGATCATGTTAAATGCATAATTTATTTAGCTGCACATTCTCTCTAGAATTACTTGAATAAATGTTGTTTTCTTTACAAGTTAAGTGAAAGAAACATATAATCCATAAGCATTTTACCTGGTAAAAGTTAGTTGTGTCTAGTTTTACTCCAAGTTTTAGTCTGTGAAAAGTATCTTTCATTTTATGAAGTCTTTAGACTAGGAAATCTCCTTTGTAAAAGTTCCACTAAAAGTGGTTAAGTCAAGTGAATTGATCGAAATCAAAAGTACGTCCAAGAAAAAGTGGTCGAAGTGGAGTAAGTGTTTGTCGAGGTAAAAGATGTTGGGTAGAAAGTCCGACCAAAAGTAGTATGTTGAAAACTTGTGGGTCACACTAAGAAGTTGTAGAAGTATTTTGATCAAGTCTAACTTGTATAAATTTGACTTGTCTAGTCGGAGTTAGACAAGTTCTACTAGAGGAGTAAAAAGAGGTCGAGTCTCCTAAGGTGGAGTTTCGAAATTGGAAAAGTAAAAGAATAATTTTTTTCCTATTGCATGTAACTCAAGTTAGCCATGGGCCTTCCACATCTCATTCCAAAGAAGAAGGAATTGCTCATAAGATCAAGATGATGTGATATAAATTCTTCTTTCAAGATGGACCAAGAGATAATGGAGTTTCTTTTGTGATCACAAAACCATTCACACACACAAAAAATGTTGAAGCTCTAAATATAAAAATGCAATAGATACCTTTTGGATATTTAGCATTTAGTATATATCAAAGAATTGCTCCATCTAAAATATCCATGCCATGGGGTCCTTTACCTGAAACTTCCTTATGTCAATCATGGGTAGTTAGATAGCCCTATTACGTTCATTATTAAAATCAAATCCTCTTATAATATGCTTATTAAGGGTCTTATAATATGCTTATTAAGGGATGGTTGCCCATAATACAGAATTTCCGAGTCCTCGTGATCCAAACAAATATTTGTATTCCCCATATTTTCGGATTCCTCATGATCTTGAGAAATAAAGGAAGTCCATGGACGCTTATATATCCGCATTATCCCGGCGAATAAAGGAAGTCCTTGCAGGTTTAAATTATTCCCTATTATCCGCGCACATAAAGGAAGGTCATACACGTTCCGATGTTCTCCATAATCCGTATGCAGTTACTAAAGAATACTATTCCAGCAAGTCCTGAGAATCCATACGTATTTGCAATCTGTGAGGGGTTCAAAGAAACTTCGACCAGAAACTTCAAATGCGATCCCGAGCGTAAAAGAATTCGATCCTATACGAACAAATAATTTAATGTGACCGAATGTTTGAAAAAATTAAAAAAACTTCAAATTCGATCCTCTACGTAAAAGATTTTAATGCGACCGAATTGAATTCACACGTATTGTCTAGATGGTTTTCAACTACAAGTTTGGAGTCCGGTCGTTCCTATATAACGGACTCTACGCCATTTTATTACCCACGCAAACTTGGCAGTCATAAGGAGCACACTCGTGATATGGTATTGTAAGTTGTATATATAGTTTTGGTGTTACAGCTATTGAGGTTTTCTAATCTATGAGTTGTATATATGGTTTTCGTGTTACAGTTATTCAGGCTTTCTAATCCATGAGTTGTTTACAATTATTGAGGCTTTTACTGATTTGATCATATATGGATATCTGTTTGATGCAGTTTAGCAAATTGTGTTTTAGCAAATTGACTTGAAGTGAAGGCGCTTCTATCAAACGTCGCGGCTTCGTTGGCAGAGAAGGCATCCAGTTTGAGTTTAGTCATACCAAGAATACAATGAGCCAAAATCGCAATCGTCAGCCTAAAAATGGCTATCATATAGAGTACCGACCTGTAGGTAATCTAAATGGCTATCATATAGAGTACCTACCTGTAGGTTATCTAAATGCCAACAGCCTCCATGGTAACCCTTCGCGTAATCAGGGCAATCATCGGCCTAACAACGGCAATCATCAGCCTAACAATGGAAACCGTAATGTTCAATCGAAGCCACAGCCTAAACCTAGCAATTCTGTCAGTGCTCAATCGAAGCCACAGTCTAAACCTAGCT